>JAODPA010150457.1:0-15017 GCA_025585075.1 Nepenthes mirabilis
GCATAAAAATACAGATATTCTCAATTATATGATTTTTCACCCGTTCATATTTACAACTTATCTTTGAGTGAGCACCTCATACTGATAGACTTTAACCGTCAAATATCTGATGTGGTATTCATCTATTTATTTATTTTTATTTAAATTTTTTTAGTACTAATAGAAAAAGTATCACGTTTTCGACGATGCATCACTAATACCACTCAATTTTTATGACTATTTTTTTTCCTCTTTAGCAAACATAAATACAAAATTCCCCCTATGTTTCCTGAAATTTTAAGACATAGTCTCATTTTAATGACATATACCAGACGAGATAATTTATTTATGAAAGCAACCGTGAATATCCTGGATCAATCGCACAGCAGAACAAACAACAAAATCCACTGTTCAATGAAAATCAGTGTATGTTACAGTGCGTTCATGCAACAGAAATTACATAGGAAAGGTAGGATTTACGGCACAAGAATAAATAATCCTACCTCTTTGCATTTTTCTTTGTGTTTGAGTCAAAATGGCGACCTTTCAACTTCTTCCTGCGCACAACAGCTGCCGGACCACTGCCCTCTCTGAAGGGCATTCCCATTAAGGCGAGAAGCCGGTAGGCTTCTTTATCCGTTTGAGCCGTAGTCGTTATGCAAACATCCATGCCCCTCGGCTTACCAAGGGCATCGAATCGGATCTCAGGGAACACGCTCTGCTCACGGAATCCGATGCTGTAATTCCCATGCCCGTCAAAGCTATTTGGGTTAACCCCCTGGAAATCCCTTACTCGGGGAAGCGCCAAATTGACAAGCCGATCCATAAATGAGTACATGAGCTATCATAACAAGTCAGAAACACACATAATAAGATGCATTAGCAGAAATGGCTCTAGGAACAACATTATATAGCTCCAATAAACTAAGAGTGGCAATCCGCAATCAAAGCTCCAACAATGCATGGTTTTCGGAAAAAGTTATAACCACTTTAAATCCATTGTTCATAGCCTTACTTTATATTATATAAGAGGTAGTTTCACATCATAAACTCGTGACCCATAGAGCACATAATGATGACTTGATTGTCATACTAAGACTTAAGAAAATACCCCATAAAATATTTCCCCTTAACTACTGAAAATTCTCTCACCACCACCAACTATCCACAGAGCACTACTCAACTCCTTTTATCTTCATTGTTTTCTTCCCCCTATGTGAACAAACCAAAATAAGTAAATAAAATCAACAATATCATCCCCCCATTACTCTTTCTCTTGTAACTCTCCCATTACTCTTTCTAGAAATAAACTCAACATCAAGTGCAAAATCCTGAATAAAACTCGTGAAAAAAGCACAAAGAAACATAAACACTAGATAGATAAAATCACAAAAGGAAACCCAGGCTTACATTTCCTCGGAGAGTGACTGCAATCCCAACTGGCTGACCTTCTCTGAGCTTGAAAGTGGCAATGGAGTTTTTGGCTCGCGTCTTTACAGGCCTCTGCCCTGTAATAAGTGCCAAATCATTGATCGCAGCTTCCAAGCCCTTTGCATTTTGCGAAGCATCTCCAATTCCACAATTCACAACTATCTTCTCTATTTTTGGAACCTGTCCATATATCACATCAGAAATTAGGACCCAGAAGAACAATAATCAAAACAAGATTTCTTTTGCCAACTTTCTCTCAAGAATTACTCAGAAAATTCATATCTCAGGACCTGAGTTTCACCTTCTGTTGCACGGAAAGTATTTGCCAACAACAAATTTTGCAATTTTTTTTTTTTGTTTTTTGGGGGTTTGGTAGGCTATAGAGAATGTAAACTAATTTTCAAAGAGAACGAATTTCATCCAATGAAGCAAATTGTTTACTTTGATAGTTCACTGGAGTTAGCACATTGTTCACTTTGATAGTTGAATGAAATTAACATCGCAGCACCACGCGACCCCCACACCCCACCGCCATCACTACCACCATCGCTACCATCTTCACAGTGACACCACCACAAACAATATCCCTACTGTCACTGCCACAGTCATCCCTATTACTTTTCCACCACAATTTTTTCATTGCGCTGACTATGGAAAGAAGTTTCAAATATTTTCCTTAACAAACCGAGGAGAAATAGAGGAAGATTAATTTTCCTCGGAAAATGTTTTCCCATGAAATATGTTTCTAAACGCACATCCCATAACTCAAATTTCACTTCAATCTGTTGAAATTTTGAACAAAAACACAAAACTGACGAATGTCTAGTAGAGGATAGCTAATCTCAAATTACACTAAGCAAATTTTAGCTTAACCTACTTAGCTCGCAATCGAAAGGAAATTGAACAACAGAAATAACATGTCCAACGACAGCTCACAGAATATAAAACAAAACACAGAAATGATTTCAAAATAACAAAGAAAATGAACAAATCACTCTTAAGAAATTATGACTTCAACAGAGAGGCAGAGAGACCTCGTGAATGTTAGTGTAAGAGAATTCGTCTTTGAGCACAGGGACAATCTTCTCAAGGTACGTAGTCTTGAGGCGATTAACTCTCTCAGCTTCGGCTTTCTCCACAGACAGCACGGCGCCGGTCGCTCTCACCGATACTATTCCGGTTCGATTTCCGACGTTCACGATCGGGAAACGAACGTAGGCAGGCTGTGGAACAACAGCAAGGCGTCCGTGATAGGAAGAGGCAGCGGACTGCAATAGCGATGACGGGGCAGCCATGATAGAGACGATGGTGGGATGAGGTGACCTTGTTATCACTAAAGAAAGTCACGCTTCCTCACGATAAAGTCATTCAATAATAAATAATTAATTCAAACCATTCGCACAGTAGTCTGGGTGGTGTAGTTGGTTATCACGCTAGTCTCACACACTAGAGGTCCCCGGTTCGAACCCGGGCTCAGACATCGCTTGTCGCAGGGTTTTTTTTTTTTCAATTTATTCCACTCTGATAAATTAGTAATTCGAATGTTAATTTCTTTTTTCAATATCTTATAAAACTCTTAAATATCATGATATTTTCTCCATTTACACCAACAAGCACTACACCAAGAAGTTGCCAATGCACTATTATTACGTTTTGGACAAAAGAAATAAGGAAAAAAAAAAAAAGGAGCAATTAGCATTAGAAAAACATCGTCCAAATACTATCCAAAAATATTACGTTTTATCTGTCCATTTACGTTACCAAGCCCACATAATAACATACAGATAATAAGATATTTGAGAATATCTCTAAAATATTAATCCACACAAAAAATACGGCTAATTTGCAGGAGGCGTTGTTCTATGAAAAAGGAAACATTCACGGCCATCTGCAATCAGCAAACGAAAGGGAGGAGGGGGCTGCTCCCGCTACATCATCCTGCGTGCTTTAAACTGCATGTACATCAGCCAAGCAAGGAGATTACCAGAAAACCATGCTACTCAAATGACAATTGATTCAAGAAACTCACGTAATCATTTTTATCGTTTTAATCCATCCACGCTACAGAACAAAGAGCCTAGAAAGAAAAAAAAAAAATCTATAAATATACATTTACAATCTACAGTATCATCGGTTCATCCCTCTTGTAGTGAGGGGAAAAAAACGCATCATCCGGAGAAAAGAGAAGAAAAAGTTCTCGAGATCTAGAATGAAAGTTGAATATGTGTTCACAGTACAAGTGCAATCACAGCATCTCTATCGGTACCAAAGACCAGTGTCCAGCTCGTGCCCATACATAGGTCCGGTATGACCACCATGACCGAACGGGTGCATTTGCTTTGGGTTTGACCTGAGTTCCATCTCTAGAAGCCTTTGGATTGCCTCTGGAGGATTGCTCATACCACCAAGCTCAGGACCTAAATTACCAAGAAAAGACCGGTCACAGCAAATACCAGCTAGATGATTGCTCTCAGCTCTATTGATGCTTGATAACATGACAAATACTTGCAAAAAAAAAGCAGCCAAAGATGCAACATAATAATCCTGTAATGCCCTTAAATGCTATTTTCACCAACAAAATAGTAGTAATCTGTTCAAAATGTAAAGCAAATAAGAACAGACAGCAGCATTTTGAGAAAGACTTGCTTCACTTTGGCATAGGTAACAAATGAGGATTTCATAGAAACTCGGGACTGTGCCACTTAGATTGGATAAAAAGAAAGGTGGCATTGGGGGATAATTCATTATGAGTTGCTTATCTGGGACATTGATCCGAAGCTCTGAGTACGGAATGTACACCGTTTTTATCCCCTACCATGACAAATGAATTTATTTAATTAGGCATCACTTTCAAGTCCAAAGCATCCCTTTTCCATTCATTAAGAAACCCAACTGTTATAGTCAGTAAAAGACAGTTATTAGCAAAGATCAAAACAGATCAATCTTGTCGACAGCACGTAACACACAACGGGTACCTCCACCAATTGATGCTTGAAGTAGGAGCCTCATACACAATGAATACCAGTAGAAATTACTAAAGATTGTTAACTCCCTCCATGCCAAATTACCACCAGAACAAACGGGAAAAGGGAAAATTATATCCGCTTAACACAGTTCTGATTGCAACCGTACAAAGGTTAAGTTTAAATCATAATATTGCAGTTGGTCAAATTAACAGGAGTTAGCATGTGAAAACTAAATTTGATAACACAGCTAACAAAAACCTTTAGGCTTCTAAGTTCAATAAGGAATAATGATTTTCATAGTTCAGCATTAAACCACCATATGACACAACACAGCCTCATTATTTTTTTGTGTTAATTCCTTTTCCTTCTCTATTTTTCCTAACGCATGTGAGTAGACGGCTCTAGATGACTAAAGAGAAAAATTAAAAATTACAAGACACAAGTCACAGAGTTACCTTCAACTTAGCTGACCAAAAAGGTGCAGGTGGTTTTTTTCTTTTTTTTTTTTTTTCGGGTTGGGAGGGGCACTAAAAGCTTTACCTGGCATGGGCATTCCAACACCATTGAAGTTTGACTGCTGCTGACCAAAATGGAAGCCTTGCATTGGGTTTTGCTCTTGAACATAACCAGCAGGATTATTACTGCGATGAAGAGGCATCGGTGCACCACCAGGAAATACCTTTGGTACAGGTGAAGGAAGATTACCAGGCATGTGCAACTGTTGTAGCATAACATGATGAACAGGATGATCAAACTCTGGTAACACATCATTGGGATGCTGATAAGGAGTGTGAATGGTATTTGCAGGAAATTGGTGATTGGTAGGAGCATCGTGTTGAATCATTGCCTCAGGAGCAATATACTTCAACTGGGGATCAATATGAGCAGGATGGGACTTTAAAGGATGAAATAAAGGCCTTCCATGCTCCGTTTGTCTGGGGTGGAATTGCGCAGATGATTGCACCTGCAGATTCTGATAAGGAAATTCAGGATTTACCATGTCATAAGGACCACGGAAAAATGCTAAGCCTTTTTGCCCGGCCACAGACCATTCGTCTTTGATAGCAGCACTAAGTGCTGCTAGTTTTTCGGCCATGTTAACTGATCTGTTTGAGGATGAGGATAATAATTCCATGTCACTTTCATCCAAAACTGGCAAAAACATGGAGCTCTGAGCATTGACAGGATCACCAACAGCAATCAAGCTATCTTCATCAGGAAGTTGAACTTTCAGCGGCGCATCAAAGTTGCCAAGCTTAGAATTCACTTCAGTTGGGAGCCTTTGCAATTCTACATCCTTTCTATGGTTTTCCATACCCGACCAATGCCCTTCCAGCTTATCCAAGTTGATTTCTTGTCTGTTATTTGATGCCAAAATGCTCCTATCGTGACTAATCCTTTGCAATCCAATTCCACTGACCGAAGAAGGATAGAGAACATCATCTGAAATTGGACGTGACCCATAAGAATCTGAAGCATCAGCTCTGGTTAAACCAACTGAATTTCTTTGGGCAGAGACTGGTGCATCTACTGACTGCAATTCTTTCATAAAAGATATTCCAAAGAGTGTTTCAAGCGTTAAGGTCTTCCCAGAGCTGTTTGATTTCTCAGCATTTCCATCCATTATAATGTCAGGAGTTGCACCAACATTCCCAAACTCAGAATCATGCTGATCAACGGGGCATTCTTTGTCTAGAATTGAGGTTGGTGCCACATTCTTTGATCCGATACCCTTCTGCAGCAAGGACAGAAGGTGTTGGGAAGCACGATTATCAATATCAGTTTTAGCATGTTCAGCCTCCACATCTGAGGCATAATATCCTTCCCCAGGAGGTTGAAAATTTGAATTATTTCCACTAATTTCAGAAAGAATTGACTGCTCCAAATCTTCACATGTAAGCACTGTAGGCATTGCTTCTGGTTTATTTTTAGTTGACTGTTCAGCAATTCCAACAGCTGATGTTAAACTAGACATCATCATCCCAGGATTAGATTCAGCCGGAGGTAAGTGATGATTGGCCTTCACATCAGGCACCATGGATCCACCTTTATCCACACCCACAATCAATGAAAGCAGGTCATTTGCCTTCTCTGATGAGTTATCCTCCAATGGTTTCTTATCTGAATTGATAAGGAAAAAGCATAATATTGCAAATTTCTGGTTCACTATCTGGACTGCTAGGAAGCTAATTAGAAAATATTTATACAGCATACCTTCCTCAAGAAACCAGTGAGCAAACTTGGAAGATTGGAAGCCAAAGGCACTCCAAACATCATGTGTCTTAGTATCTTGATCCTAGTCGCATGACAAAATTTGTAAAATGCTATCAGACTCTCAACTCTGGGAGAAATAGTCAGATTTATATAAATTCCTCTAACTAAACTATCCCTTGAATGCACCTGGAATACTCAAAATAAAAAAGTCAAATCTCACCAAGACATGTATATGCACAAAACATCACCCACTCAAGTGGAAACTACGTTTGCAAGAAAAATCCTCATACAACTTATATATAAGCCAAAATCCATTTTTTTCAATATTGCAGAAAATAAAACCCAGATAATGTGTAACTCAAAATGGGAGCAGGTTTGAAAAAGGACAGTACATGGATCTCATAAGAACAAGCACTATGAAAAATAGATGTGCAACAGAAAAGTAACATTACCTCAACGAAGTTTGCAATACCACCACTGTTTCCTGTTGACGAACTTTCAAATAGCTTCCCTAATATGGAAGTTGAAAGACTGCACTCATCAACTATTGTCTTCCCACTGATCTTTTCAGTATCAAGCCCAATAATTTGGCCATTCCCAATGACTTCACTAACATCTAAACAACTTGAAACCTCCAGTGACTGATCATCCGCATCATTAGCCTGACAGGCTTCAAATGTAGATGATAAATCAGCACTTTTTCCGCCATTGTCAGAGGACTGATTAGCAGTTTCAGACTGCTGTTTTCGATAACCCACCATCTGTGCTAATTCTTTATCATCTTGATGGCCAACTTCAAGGTCAAATTTTCCAACCTATATCGGTAGGAGAAGCATGCAACTTTAAGCATTGACAAACAGAATGATCAACAGTGAAGGAAGCACTGGCAAAATCAAAGAAATGTAAAGTCCTTCCAAGACAGAAAAATGCTCAGACAGCTGAGCCAAGATTAATAATGAGCGATGTTCGTCTGCATTCAACAACAGATTACAGAAACATGAAACCCCCTTTAGAAATGCCCCCTGACCTCCATGTGCATTGGATAATAAAGGAAGAAAATTTTTTTCCTTTTGTTCCCCTTCTGTTTTTTTTTTTTTTTTTTTTTTTTGGTGTGGTAAGGAAGGGTGGGCGAACAAGGTCTGTGAGATCAGCACATATCCATTCCACAGGATGTGGAAGGACAACAAATACCACAAATGCACAGCCTTGGACCAGATTATGGATTAAAATATCAGCATTAGCCAAACCAAAAAGCACGCATCAATATTAGATGTCAATGACACAAATTATTTTCCCCTCATGGCCACATCAGAACTGAGCTTTTTTACAAAAATTTGTCAATATTTTATCATAAATTTATATATTTAAAAAAATATCCCACAAATGTCAATCAATGCATATTTTATACCTTTACTAAGTGTATTTTGGCTTCTTACATTAGTTTGGTATATTTAAAACATATGAATTTTTCAAAAAAAGAAACAAAAGAAAAGAACAGCACAGTGACATGAGGACGTAAAAAAGGGGATCCAATCAACTTGTTCCAACCTAAAATAATATGGGTACATATCGAGATAACTTTTTGGTTTCACAAAATATCAGTATCGAGGATTTTTTGTACCAATACATACAGATATTTTAATCGATGGAACATATGGTATTCCAAAAAAGTAGAATCATAGGATGCGTCTATAACACCCTGGATCTCCATTTGGTTAATTTTAAATATTAACTATGACTTTAGATTAATTGGATATGTTTGGAATAAATAAATGTATATATATATATTGTGGCTTTTTGAAGGATATTTGGATCAACAAGGCTAGCGCCTGAAGCGCACCCGAGAGGCACCTGAGCGCCGATTCCAGTGGGCCAGTGTCTAAAGCGCACCTGTGTTGGCCTTCCAAATATTAAGAATGGTTGAGGATTAGAATATATATTTCTAAATTTTATTAAAAAAATATATCAAAAAAAGAAAAGATAAGGAAAATAAAAAATAAAAAGGGAGCAAAGCTACACCCACCACCTCTCCTCCTTTATAGGCACAGAAAGGGGGAGGAGAGAAAGAGAGAGAGAGAGAGAAGAAATGGAAAAAAGTTTTCAAATTTTTTGGGTTAATTTTTGTCTCAAAAATTTCGTGTTTCAATGTCATAGATTCTTTTCATGTTCTCATGTTTGCTATTTTGTACGTTCAAATTTTAGCTTAATACAAATGTTTATTTCTAGATCAGCAGGATTCTTTCAACTTTTATTCCGTTCACTTTTTATTTTTATAGGCTAGTTTAATTTCATATTGATGCTAGAGCATTACAACTTTATATTGCATTGTGCTATGGGAATCAATACATTATGACCAATCATCCCAATTCTCCAGCAGCTTTAAATTTTTGTCATTCAATTTCTCACTTTTTTTTTGTCCTTTTATTTTACTAGGTCTTAAATGGTTGAGCCGCCACCACTCCAATTTTAAATTTTTGACATTTAATTTCTCACACTTTATTTCCTGTCCTTATATTTCTCTAGGCCCTGCACTAAGCCACCAACACTCTCATAATTTTATATTTTCACAATTTAAATTTCAGCAGTTTAGTTTCTGTTACTATTAGATAGAGGTGCCACCATAAGCATTTGATTTCTTGCACTATAAAGCTTCCAAATTTTAATTTTTTGTATTTTTTTTAAAACAATTCTATGGCCGTAAAACAGTTATGGCCACTCTTCATCACCATTTAATATTTAAGTATTTTGTTATTTTGGATTATATAATTGTTAAGAAATTAATTTTGCATAGAAAATCAACTCCTTCTGGATATAATACCCGATTTACCAAGAAAATCATATCAAATTCCCATGCACTCGTGAAGTTAATTATGCACCGTTGATATTCAATCAATACTCAAGAAAATCAGACTGTGTATTATTTGAAATTTTGAGTCTCTCTTGTGGAATATGGTGCATTCACTTTATGTGCAACACTTTACATGTTTTGTAACTGGACTTGATCATGTATGTGTTTTACTCTATGTATGCTTTTAAATTAATATTAAAAATTTTAAAAAAAGCATACTCGATTGATTTTTCTTGTGAGTTTAATCACTTGACAAAAAAAAATTATTTCATGTTTGAACATTGTATTTGCATTAAGATTCTTAGATCTTTTTATTTTAACAAACTTTATACATTGTGCGAATTTTATCCAAGAAAAAGCTTTGTGCTTGTGAATTATATATTCAACATCAAGATTATTTTGCCAAGCCCCATCTTTTCCAGTGGTCGTATTTGTATCTATACTCTTCCAATCTTATGTTTACACCAAGCAATGTTATTCTTTCTTTGCAATGCCTTCGAATCTAAAGGAGATTATCATGTTAATCATTTTTCAGGTCTATCTTAGCTATCAGTGTCCTGAGTGACACTAATTTTCATTTTATAGTCCATTTCGATTATTAATGCGGCTTCTCTTTCATTGTGGTTATTGTCTTCCTCTTTAATTCTCTAGTAACCTTTCTTTGGGTCGCCCTTTGTCATTTTGTGACAAAAAGGGGAGAGATATGTACTGATTAACCGAGAGTGATGTGTATTGATCAAGGGGAAGAGATGAATTTTGTCTGAGTGGGAGTTATGGTTGAGGAAGAGTTACATTATTTGTTTCTTTTACTTTATGAGGAGATATGCAACAACGTGAATGTCAAATAACATATGTCATGTAAATGTTAGACATTTTATTTTTTGGCATTCTGATCTTCACTTTAATACTATATTACTCTATACCTCACATGGTAATGTTGAGTTTGTTATTTGCTTAGGTCTAGACATTCTAATTATGCAGTTATTTAGAATCTATATTTTTATATACCATGTTGTAAAATACTTTGTCACAAAAATCGCCAATGGGGAAGATTGTTATGTCAGTCTTCAGCGTTAGAGAATTTTGTGACATTGAGTTGTACATCGAGTCTATTATCTTATTTTACTTTTTTTTTTTTTGTGATTGAGTACTAGATAGGAACTTAATTAACCGTTCAAACTATTTTGTATCCAGATTTTAGACAAAAGCAAGATAGCAATTTAAGCTTTGCGTCCTGAAACTAGACAGAAGCCAGCTATTGACTTAAACTGAATTAGTTCAAAAGCAAGCAGCAAGTTAGCACGAGCTCAACGCTTTAGTGGCCTGTATGCAGTGAAATTTATAGAGGCCAACCAAGAGTAAACTGCGAGATTGCCTCTCAAGTGAGATGCAAATTATGTCCACAATCCACTAATTGCAACTATTCTGACCAGAGCTTTCTTTCATGTTTTTAAGACCAAACCTTTCTCAACTTAGGGAATGTAGAAGATCTGAATTGAAGGGAGAATCAGCCTTCTTTGAGCGATTAAGTGTGCAACCATAAAATTGAGAGAACCACCCATTACTTTGAGAGATTTTTCTTCTTTGTTTAAGATGAAGCTTGCAATCTATGGAGCTTCAATATGTGGCTCGTACATAAATTTGATGTGTGTTTTGCCTCAAAGAGTTCAATCAATCGGAGACCCACTTGAAGAGACCACAATGTGGATGGGTAACTAAAGATCTACAAATTTAAGAAGAGCCTTAGATAGACATGTATTCGGGATTAGTTAGCTAGAAGGTCTAGTACGTCTATTCATCGGTCTATAAGTTGACTACCCTCACATAGAGGATTTTTAGTTGGCAAATTAAAACCCAGAGGGTTTTCTCTATGAATGAATTGTTCAAAATCTTCTATTTGTAACCAAAATATTGTATTCTTTCTATTTTCATATTTTACCTTATGTTATATGTATAAGAATGGGGACGATTTAATTCACACATCTAGATAAGTAATTTCTTTATGTGTATTGACACTGCAAATTTTTATTTCATACTTTCATGAAGGAACACCTATTCACCCCCCTCTAGGTGTTCGTGGGTCAAAACACGGTTTTCTCAAATGTTTTCAATTAATATTAACCCCCCTCTAGGTGCTTTCAATCGAAAATGCCTATTCACCCCCTCTAGATATTCGTGGTTCTAAACACAGTTTCCTCAAACGTTTTCAGTTAACATTAACACAACCAAGGCTATTCTTCATCATAATGTACTACATTTACAAATTTCCCACTTCATTAAATAATTGAACTCAGGTATACAAATCCAGTACCTAAAAGCAACTAGTATTGCATTTTTTTTATAAAAAGCAAATTTGAAAAAATATTATGATGTAAAGCTTCTACAGCAAAAAAGGAGGGAAACCACAGCTAAGGAAGTGAGATATATCAATAAGCAAGATGAGATGATAGAATAGATGAAAATATCGGCTGATATGCCTCTGTATCAGACCTTTGATACTGATAGTTTTCAATACTACAACAATATCGCGATATATGTTGTATTGATAATATATCATGATAAATTCACCGATATTCAAAATATTGGCCGATATACCAAATGTTTGACCAATATATCGGCCAATACAACACTGTCTCAAGAAAATTGCCTCATGATATATCCGATGCCAATATATATTGTTTGATACGTCCAACACCCATATAGCCGTGGCCAAAACCAATACTTAGATCCATGGATAATAGAGAAACAACCCTTATTGCACTACAGAGCAAGAGAAAGGGAATAAGATTCACCTCCACTGCGTTGGGATGCAAAAGAGATTTGGCTCCGGAGTTTCTTTCCAGATTACTATTGGTAAAGCCTGGCGGCACCAGTGGTCTGTATGTATGAGCATGGGAAGAAGCAGAAAGCTTGCCAGAATCATTCTGCAGAGCTGGTTTTGTCATGGGATCATCCTCTTCGTTAGATAATTTGTTCTCTCTGGGATTCTCCTCCAGTGTGGTAAAGCCAGATAAAGGATCCTCAGGCCTATCTGAGCTGAATTTCAGCTTCTCTTGAAGTGCTTTCTGCTGTTCCTTCCTCATCATCTCAAACTCAACTGAAACAACACAATTAAGTGTTAAAATAAAAGCCTGATTGAAATCAAAATCCAATTAATTAATTTTAACTCAGAAACAAGTGTTCAACTTAAATCCCTTTTCATTATCTCTCGTTTACTAAACTAGGCAATCAAGAGAGAGATACATCACCTCTTCGCTTTCTTTCCTCCTCAACTCTATCCTGACTTGTACATTCAGCTGAACCAAATGTTTCATCATTATAGGAGTCATTGACTTCCCTCCTAGAATAAGGCACTGCCTGAAAAAATAGAAAACAGGATTTTCTATTAACTATAAAATGTTCTGTTTGTTAAGGTGCATTTAGAACATCAGCACCATCCATAAAATGTGCAAAACATCAAATCTGAAACTGTACGCACTACAACATAAAACAGTGCTCACCACGTGGATAAAATTACCACAGCATAAAAATAGCCCTTACCTTATAAGGACGAGGAGGATATGGATCATTAATTCTGTTGGGCTGGTACTGATCATTTGCACGAAACCTTGGAACTGATGCACCTGCTGCATATCCAGATGGCCTTGGAAAAGAACCACTCCCAAGAAGGCCATCATGCTCAAGGTTCTGCCAAGACCGCCTAGATTGGTTGCCATAGCGCCTTCCAGAGTCTAAATAACAATATGAATAACTTGAAAATCACGTCAGGCAATAAGCTACATGTTCATACATATATATGGGTTGAAAGATATCCAGATCCATACATCAAAAAGCAAGTCATCTGTTTCACAAAACAGCTAAGACTATAACACCAACTATCAAAACATAAAACTTAAGACAACACATCAATTAAAGTAACAATAACAATTAAACCATACCAGACTCCTTATCAGATTGTGAGTCTGTGTCGCTTCGTGATCGACTGTCCCACCTAGGGATCCACCTAGAATAATTACCCATATCCCCTCTAGTGGATGAGGATGATCCATAGTCACTATATCTGCTACCTTGCAGCGATAAACTGTCAGAAATTCTTGAGTGGTCTTGGATGCTATCAGACACACAGGAAAATTCACTGCTCAAATTCATTAACCAGTTAACAAAGTTAGGCCAATACATGAAAGATATTTTCATACTCAACTCCAAGAAACAGATCAATAAAACAACAGGTGTATTACCTTATAATTGATTCATCAAACCCACTCGGTAGCTTTCTGCAAATCTCCAACTCACTTAGTGATAAAAGAAACTTTCTTGTGTATGATATTTTTGAATGCCTGAATTATATTCATGCTTGTTATCATACAGCAAAAGATAAAAATAACGAAAAGAAAAAATGGAAACTAATCCATAGAAGGAATGTAATAGACAATGCTAAAAGCCTTGAGTCTTATTACTTTGATGTTTCTACGCTTGATTCCTCGGCCTGCTCCACTGAGAGGTCTTCATTTTCAAGTCTCCTATTGTCGTTTTCGGAAGCAATGGTATCTCGGCTAAGCATCCTAATTTGTTCCCTCGACAAATGCTCAATTCACTGCACCAAATTTCAGCAATGCAACCCACATATACCAAGGAAGAGCCAGAAAACTCACCAAATCAGTTACTCAATACCCTCTTTCATCCACAAGTACGTCAATCACTAACCCTCCAACACCCACACCTATCACTAAACCAGTATACGGTGGAGATAACTCCTATCAACTCAATTTACCAAGAACTACTTCAGCTAGGAAATTATTAATCATGCCCATTCCACAATTGTTGGAAAAACAAAATTTAGCAAGCACATTCAATTTGCGATCAAGCCAATCTAAAATAAGTTCCAAATCACCGAAAGATTGACCAGCACAAAATATTGGACACCAAAAACTCCTCAAATCTTTCAAAAAAAATTGCAATTGTTTTATGACCAACACAAAATATCGGACACGAAATTTTCCCCCAACTCCTTCCACAAATTTACAATCATTATTCCCCCAAATCAAGCTAAGTAGAAATACATGTACACAAAATCACTCATTCCCCGCACACAAAGCTATTGAAGGTATAGAATCAAAGCATGAATCACGAAACTTGCAGCGAGAGTTCGAAAGCTTTGATATCAGAACCCTAAAACGACCATTTAAGTGGGATATTTTCTAGGGTTCTGCCAACTTTTCATTCCTCGGGATCAAGAGGCTCTCCAAAAACTAGGGATTAGTCAACTAATAAGCTAGAAGGAGAGGGACTACCTCGATCGCAGGAGCGAAATTTTCGCCTTGACATCGTCTTTCTTACCTCTCAGACGAACTCTTCAGGTTGGGAAACTAGAGCGGGACGAGACTCTCCGGTTGAAGGGACACCTCAGACATAATGAGAAGTGTTAGCATAATAAGCAACACTGAGGTCAATCCTACCCGCAGTTGTTTGGTCGTGCAAACCACGCTCTTAATTTTTTTTTTTTCAAAATCGAAAGTGAATCTTTACGGTTTTTATTTTAAATTTTAATTTTTTTATTTGCTACTTCTTTATTTTCTTTT
>JAODPA010150468.1:0-15019 GCA_025585075.1 Nepenthes mirabilis
ACTACAAAGTACTCTTTTTTTTTTTAATTTTGGAAACAATATAAACATCTCATAGTGAGAGATTTAACATTATTGTTAAATAATATTAGACATGCAAGAGGTTTCTTGAATTAATTTTATGATTTTTTCATGAACTTGAACAATGTAATTCTAATATGAGAAATATAAGGAACAGTGGTCATACATGCAAGCCAAATATCAAATGGGACATTGATAAACATTTACATGAAATAAAAAAATATGACTGTCAAATTTTTAGATAATTATGAAAAAAAATTTAAAAATCTTTAAAAAAATGAAGAATTAGGCTTAGATTTCATTTAATATTTTGTTTAAACAGCAGATGTAAAATTTAATTTTTATTTAAAATACAGTCAAAAAACTTATTAACTATGCCATTGAGAGGGGCAACTATAATCCCTTAAGGAAGCTAATATAGAGTTCATCCAGCGTTAATAAGTTAGAATTCAAAACTAAAACTAGAGAAAGTAGCTTTAAAAAAAAATTCATCGCCGGTTAACTCTTAGAACTCCAACAGAAGTATCAGCGTGTCGACAAGTAAGAAACACCTTCTGATGGGTGTTTTGTGTATGAAGGTTAGTATAAAGTAATACAGTATCCGCACAAAAAAACTCTAAGTGCACTACAAAAATCATCAGAGTCGAGAGACGATGAGAATGATGGAGACCAAGTTCAAAAGAAGGCATTCCACCTCTTACATGTCATAGAAAAGCTTACCCAAGTATCCACCAAGTCCATAAATAATAATGTATGTAGAATTTCAAGTAAATGAAAAAAGCATCTGCACTATAATAAACACAGGCACCACTCAACTTTATAATTGGGATTAAAACGGATCAATTAGATATACTATTACAACGAGAAAACGGTGGCATAAAGACCATAAACTCAAAGCCAAAAGAGTGGAACAGGAAGCTGAATTTCACAACAATACCTATAAATGACTTTGATCTTGTTTTTGGGATAGGCTTCCTTAAGGTAACAAAGGAGGTGCCCATGCCCCCACTAAATTTAGTGCTCCTCAGGTTTCAGAGGTTATGTCTAGTGAACGCCTCCAAAAGGATAAAACAACTCGAGAGGATAAGTAAGGACGATATATCGTCTGCATTCCAACCATAAAGTGGTTTGAAAAAGGACAAGTCGACCTTTCTCACAGTGTTGTTAGCGGATGAGGGCATTGAGATTGGACCCCTGCCGCTGAGGTTTGTTCAGGTTGAGAACCGAACACGACGTACTATTTTGTAGCTATAAAATTCCAACGACACAAGGCATCTCACAGAAGTAAGTTCTCTCCTCTCCAATATTCATATTCAATACAACCAACCAAACCCCAGGGATTTACACAGCGACAGCACAAGAACATCAAGCAAACAGAAAAAAATATGTACACCGAGTTGCCGTAGAAAGAAAATTAGCTAAATCAAACTGACACACTATGCCAAATAGCATGTAATCATTCTTATATGCCTTTGTAACCGAGATTTTCTGTCATCACCTGATTGTAAAATTTTTTATCATCATCAGCATCAGTGATCAACTGAAGCACCACTGCTGATATATGAACTGCGTCGGCCTCCAGCTAAAATAATATCTTTGAACCGAGATAAGGAGACAAGCATCCTGCCAGGTTTCTGTGCATGAATGAAAAGTGAGGAAGAGTTTATAAAAACCCAATAACCAATCTTATGATTATGAACAGATAGACATGAATTTTGAGTAATTGTTAGAACCCATGGATCAATTTTGATCATATTAATATTAAACAATATATATCAAAATTAGATATACTGCAAGAAAAAAATTTCCTGAACATCATAAGCTGACAGAGAAATGTCGACCAATACTTTAAATATCAGTTAATATATCGCACTATATCACCGATATAATAAAATATCATGATATCAAGAAATATAGGTATCAGGGATCCCGATACGATAAATATCAAGTGATATTTTCATCTATGTTTGAACCACAAGAAACATTTCTTAGCTATAGGACATATCAGCTGACATTTTCATTTATGTTTGAACCACAAGAAATCATTTCTTAGCTGCAGGACACAAAAACAGAACCAAAGACAATGATGCCTGAAGACACATGATTATTTCATTCCATCAAGCCTACTCAAACCGTGCCATAAGATCAAGAAGTGAAAAACTTCAAATCGGATGGGCTGGTTAGTGTTGGCTTGAAGACTTATGCTGAAAACAAGGTGGGATTCAGACACTTGGTAGATGGAGAGCATTAGCATATAGGTAGAATTGTCATCATATTACTTGATAGTAACAAATTCAAGTTGTAGAAACTACTTATATAATATAATATGAGATATCATACAATAGGGTCTAAAGAGTCCAACCGCTTCTTAAGACCCCATGCATAGTGGGAGTTTCATGAACCAGGCTACATTCAACTCGGATATTTTGTAAATTTTCCATGTTCAAACAGCAATCCGTCCAGAGGCATACTGAGAAAGAAAGATGATTTAACCAAATCATGTATCAAAATGCCACCACCCCATCTATACCCTGCTTTTGAGATAAAGCTTCCGTTTCCAATTACGTGCACACCCTTAGAAGCAGGATTGAATGAGAGTATGGCCCTCAGCAACCTTGAATGATAAACAGTACGTAGAGGCAGATTAATCTGCTTTTTAAGGTGACTTACCATGGAAGGGAATTTTTAGTACAACGGTAGAGTTATCATTCCATGAAATAGAGTTCATAGGGTTGATCGTGGAAACGGATTATTGCACATAATGCAAAATAAGACAGTATACAATAGACCAAAAGTAATTCAACCCTCGCGTATCGGGGAACTTCATGAACTGGGCTGCCCTTTTCAGGTGCTTCACTTCAAAATTTTCTACAGGAGCTTATAGATAATTTATTAAATTAGTAGCAGGACATCAAACCAAATATTCAGGTCTTAAACTTGGTTTATTTTAAATTGCAAAATAAAATTTTGAAGCCCTCTCACCCCCCCCCCCCCAAAAAAAAAAGAAGCAAAATCAAAAATGATTCGTCAATTTTACAAAATTGATGGAACAAGTAGCAAATTTTCTTCTTCAGCTCCTGCAAGGCTCGTATAACAGTAGTATGCTATAAATGCTTTTCCTTGTGGACAACATCATATGCCCAGCCAATTCTACATGCTGAAGCACTATGGTAAGTTTTTATGAGCACAAGGGCATCTTCAGTTGAAAATGCAAGCCCTTAAACAATATCCTCTTAAATAAATTCACTTCTGCAAACTGACAAAAAGATAAATTACTAGGAGTAGGGAGTTCCACAGTACATCATAGACCAATTATATTGGTCTTCTAAAACCAAGAGATCACTCAGATTACACTAGTAGTAATGATGGAGGGCAAAGATCAAGAGGAAGAAAATCTTTGCTAAGTTTAAAGTTGAGTGTATCAACAGTTTTCACTGAGATTAACGATTTTCATCCAAAGTATCCACATGAGATTAATGTAGACCTCCTATTTTTGTTCAAAAGATAAAGGTGGCCTGAAGGTTGATTTTTGGTAAAGTTTCATGCACAACATGAAATTATTTAGCACCCACACAAACCAATCTGTTGATTATCGATATGAATCCCAAAAACAGCTAATCAATGCCCAAGCCACACAAATAAATCACTAAATGCAATTGACTTACCTCATTGTTAAGGTTAAGTTGCCACCTTTGCTGCAAGACCTGCCATCTTTCCTGCTGCCATCGCTGTCCAAGAATTACAAGACCCATTACAGTTGAAGCAATGATAATAGACCAAAATGCACTTTTTTCTTTTGCATGAGCACATAAGCAAGCCACTCCTCGTTTCCACCAAGCTTCAGAAGGAAGCTCAGAACCATCATCCTGATCTTCTTTTCCAGGTTCTTGTGACTGGGATGTGCCAATTGATGGGTCTAAGCAGCTCTTCAATGGTTTGATAAACTCACTTGTTACTGGAATATCAGCATCTATAGTTGATCCACTCACAATTGCTCCACTACCAAATGAACAATATTTAGCACTACCACATAAATCTTCCTCTTCGTTGACTACATTCACCCCATGCAGAGCTGTCACTTCAACGTGCTCTGGCTCATGAATGGACAATTGAACACCAGGGACCTCTTCTGGCGGATTCAATCCCATAATTCTAGCATTTTCTTCTTCCTTTATCTGAGATCTATCTCCTTCACCCTCGTGAATCTCTGTACTCGCATTTTCACCTTCTTTCTCTTCCTCACGTGTCACAGTGTCTTTGTGATATATAGGCAAATTCTCACGCTGGGTAAGGGGAGAAATAAAGTGCCTAGACATGAATAGTGCTTGGGTAGTTTCTGCTTCACTCTCAATAGTTATATTATCCTTTTCTTCATGATTTGATTCAAACACCTTTGGACCAGGAGCAGCGACATATGCTGACGCCGTAAGAGACACAACTTCCCAACCATTTCCACGTGAGGTGTTTTCCTCTTCCACCTTATCCTCAAGTACTGATGATGCAGTTGCCTCTCCCTTGTTATCAGCCATCTTTAACAATTTTGAATTTTCTAGAAACCAAAAGCACAAAGAAATGAGATGGAAGAAATCACAATGAGGAAGGGAGACTTAGAATAATCAATCACATCTGACAGAAGGGGGGATAAACAGAATATAAATATCTGAACATCTTGTGAGATCATCACCATGAAAAAGATCTTCATACAATGAAATAATCAGCACCTTTCCCTTTTGTTTACTGGGATGACCCTTCTGGTAATGCCCAGATTCTTATTGGATTTATTTTGGTGTATTTTGGAGGCATTGAAATTGATTAATTATTATATAATTTTGAAGGATCTTTGGAGCAGCAGGACTTGCGCCTGAAGTGAACCCGAGAGACACCTGAACGCTGATTCCAATGGGCTTGTGCCCAAGGTGCACCCAAGGTAACGCTCGAGCGCCGGTGGAATATTTAAGACGTGGCAATGGGGCTTTTGGCATGTGTACAGTGTCACGGTTCAAATTTTTATAGCCACAAACCATGCAGCGCGTCTGGTTCCCGCGGAAATGGATGCAAGCCGAGTTAACCCACAAGCACTCTCAAGTGTTTGGGGTTAGTCCCGGGATGCAACACAGAAACTTATGTCAGTATCGAGTTCGTAGTATGCAAGTAAGTCACGAGTGAAAGTGTGAAAACACAAGTAAGCAATCAATAGCAATAAGGCAACAATTGAATATGAAAAAATTTTTCAATAATTCATTCCCCCATATAAAGGAATTTTGGCCCTTTAACCTTTAGCACTAGTATACATTGGAATGATCCAACTTTCATGATGGGATTTCTAATTTTTTTATAATGTTAAAATTCAAACTAAATTCACCTAAATTTCGAGAAAAATACAATGATGCGAGAAAAATTATGTAAAAATTACATGGCTCGGATCAGATTCTAACATCCCCCCTACTAAGCTGTCGACATCCTCATTGACTTGATCTTCAGCGTGGCTTTTGGCTTCTTACTTCTCCGGTCTTATGTCTTTAGTGAGTTCCCAACTTATTTCTTCAATTGGTCTCCCCTTCACTTCACGAGCATTTCTTTCTTCTTCCCTGTGATTGGTTGCGTGAAGGATCTTCCGTGACAAGATCATACGATTTCAAACAGCTCACATGAAAGACAGGGTGGACATTCATCTATTCTGGAGGATCTATCTTATATGATGCCTTTCCCATAAGAGCAATGATCTGGACAGGCCCTTCATATTTTTGTAGGAAGCACTTGTCTTTTCCTCTGATAAACCACATTTTCTTTTGAAAAAGCTTCACCAACACAAGATCTCCTACCTTGAATTGTACAGGCTGCCGATTCTAATTTTCCCACTTCATCATTTGACGAGACGCTTTCTCCAAGTAGACTTTGGCAATCTCTGTGCTCTGCTTCCACTCCCGGGCAAAGTTGTAAGCACAAGAACACTTTGGATGGCTCAGCCACGGTGTGTGGAATAAACGACTACTGACCTGTTACAATCTCAAAAGGGCACTTGTTTAAAGAAGAGCACTTTTTGAGTTTTAAAACAAAATTGAGTAACATCGAAGATCTTCACCAAATCCTTCTGGCTGGCACTCACAAAATACCGTAAGTATTCCTCGAGTAGGCTATTGAATCTCTCCATTTGACCATCAGTTTGAGAATGACAACTCGACGAAATATTTAATTTTGATCTAAGTAGGTCATAAGAGTTCTGTCCAAGAGGCTCCGATGAAGCGTCCTTCTCAGTCACTCACAATATTTTGGGACACTCCCCAATATTTAACAATGTGTTTGAAAAATAAAGACATTGTCTCCTCCCCTGAATAATTTCTCGTTGTCAAAACAAAAGTAGCATATTTTGAGAAGTGGTCAACTATCACCAAGATGCGTGAGTACTCACCGACCTTGGGCAGCCCGGTGATGAAGTCTAAAGAAACACTTTTCTAGGGTTTGTTAGGTATAGTGAGGGGTTCCAACAACCCCGCTATTTTCTACTGCCCGACCTTATCTTGTTGACAGGTGAAACATGTCTTTGTGTAACTCATCAGGTCCTCCATTTTGGGCCAATAATAGCCCTTCTGAAATAAACTCAAGGTACGCTAGCACCCCGGGTGACCAGCCCATAGAGTGTCATAACATTCTCTGAGGAGCACCCACCTCAATCCACCAACCTTGGATATGAAAATCTGGTATCCGTTTGTTAAGATCAACTATCATCTGTCCAGAATCTTCAAGTCTTGCCCTCCCGGATAAGTCGAAGTAGTGTCACGGCCATTGGATCTTTTCCAGATTCGACTTTATCGGTTCTCTAATGGTCGTGGCAATCTCTGTAATATTCCAAATCCCGTTTGAATTATTTTAATATTAATTGTGATTCTAAGTAATTTGGGCATGACAAAAATTTATTAAATATTGTAAAATTTTGGAATGATATTTGGATCAGTTGTACTGGCGCCCAAGGTGCACCCGTGCTACTATTCGAGTATTGATTTCAATTTTAAAATAAAAGAAAAGTAAAAAATAGAATATATATATATATAATAAGGAAAATGGGTTTTAGGAAGAGAAGAGATGAGAGAAAAGATGAGAGAGAGGGAGATAGGCGCGGCTGCTGCCGCCATCGTCGCTAGAGGTNTATATGATACTTATTAAATTTTAAGCTCACGTTTTCTATTTAATCCCTTCAGATTAATAGAGAACTTGGATACGTTACAAGAGCATGGACGTGATCTAATCACTATTCATCAGATTTGATAAGTTTTAACTCCATTATGATTTCGATTGGTATCTGATGTGATTTGGATATTGGTATCGGCCGAGTGTAGGCCTTCTGGATTGTGTATTCAAAATTATTGAAATTATTATATTATGTAGATGAGTTGTTATCATTGTTCAGGTACCTGCCTTACGGTATTTTAGAGCAGGTCGTGTGTATATTGTCCGAACAATTGTCCGATGAGATCCTGTAATGGGTTTGGATCGTTTATGTTTATTATTATTATCATCTGACGATGAAATTTTATGGTTTGTTTGGTTATATTACACCCGAGTTTGGTATTTGCTCATTATTATTTGGGATTTATTGATGTATAATTTAGACCTGCCTTGGTCAAGGTTCATGATACTTCTAAAGGACCGATCTTTGTCATATATATTATTGCAGCACAAACAATCTGATATTGAACTACAAGCATATAACACCAAATCAAGCAACACCAAACGTAATCAACAGGCAGAAAAAAAGGCAAGTAATATTAACTTCAGAAAAAATGATTTGCTAAATAAAATAAGGTTGAGTGGAATGCAGTCCCAGGATATATTATTACTTCAGATAAAAACATTGCTAAAAGTATGGGTGAAAAGTGATAAAAAAGTCCCAAAGTTACTTATCACCGTGCTGCAGATAGGGAATATCTTGGGGCAATGTTTTCGGATGTTCTACAGTACCCTAGGCAACATTATATTGAATATTCAGGGAGGAAAGGAACTCTGGATAGTAATTTCAAGTACCTCATCCATTTTCAATGATGCACTTCTAAATCTTCATTTGATATAGGCTGATTATGAAACTCATCAGTAAAAATCATTGTTATACATGGGCAAGTAAAGTGGTTTAAAAAGACTAATATTTAAATATTAGCTGCAGTAAATGAATTATGTTAAAAGAGCAGTTAATGTCATCGCATATTATAAGTAAAATTATTTTAAAAAAAACTCTGAACATTGAATGGAAACTATAATATATATAATAACTAGTTTGAGGATGTGCATTGGCAAAATACTAAGGTTTAGATCACTAAGCTACGGTTGAAACTATCGAAAAAGATCACTGCAATACAGGATAACGCTGCGTATAATTGACCTTCCCCATACTCTACGATTAGGGGGCACCGTGCCTTAAGGCCACACTTAATTATGTCAGCTTTATGCTAAACTAACTAATTCAGGCTCCACTATACACCATCAGATATGAATATTGGACAAATTTTAGTCATAATGATAAAGTTTGGAATATAATTGATCCAAATAAATTATCCCATTCAATTGATCTTTCCTACAAGCTCCGGTAAACAAATGGATGTTTTACCTTAATATCACGCAGGCCAGAAGGTGAGACACCTATAGCCAGAAACATCGACAGAAGAAAACATCATCAACACCATAACTACATGCATGTGCGTTAATCAAAAGCTCTTATTCACTCATATTTTTTTCCCCCAATATTAACAATTCCCTGGTCGAGATTCGCTTCAACGAACCCTAACAAAGTAAAACAACACAATACGCATCAATAGACCCAAGAAATTTCTCGAACAGTGTCAACGGATTCAATCAGAGCCAATTACCGCAGGCAGTACAATTATTCTGCCAATAAGTGAAAAAAAAAAAACCCTAAAACCCAAACCTTTCTATAAATCATGCTAGAAAGAAAGGATGCTACATTACGACAGCACACCTGGAACGTTATCTGAGGCGACGGCAGCGGCTAGCGGAGTTGAGAACTCCGGCGAAGTGATGAAATTGCCTTCAGGAATCTCTAAAAAACTGGGTTTATACTTTATAACGAGTTAGAGGCATCGTGAGAAAGAGTAGCCAGATGGCGCATAATGCATTTCCTGAACTGGGACGCCATGCGCATTGTCTTCTTGTTTACGCTTAATATTATAATATATNGCTACTATTCGAGTATTGATTTCAATTTTAAAATAAAAAAAAAGTAAAAAAAAAGAATATATATATATATAATAAGGAAAATGGGTTTTAGGAAGAGAAGAGATGAGAGAAAAGATGAGAGAGAGGGAGATAGGCGCGGCTGCTGCCGCCATCGTCGCTAGAGGTGCCGACGCTAGGAATGGAAGCAGGAGAAGCCCTCTCCGTGATGTTATCCTCCATTTTGTGCTCCAGTGTATGTAAAGAGAGAAATCTTGAATCGAAGCAAAACGGCCGCCATTTGTTCGCCGCCGTTGCCGGAGGAAATTGGTGAAATCGGGGCAAGTAAATCCTTCCATTCTCCTTGTGCATACTGATTTTGGGGTTGCATGTGCCGATTTTGGGAGTGATTGGTTGTAACGTGGGAAAATAGGTTGAGGCACGGTAAAGAGAGGGAGGAAGTCGCCGACAACTGCATGTGTCGTTGTCCGTCGCCATCGTCGTTTGCTGCCACTGTGGTCGCCGCCGTCAACCGTGTCGGAGGTGCATCAGTGAAGGAGGAAGACGAAGAGAGAGGCAAAGGCACACGCGAAGTAGGAGAAAGGGGCGCGCGCCGGCAAGAGAGAGAATCGCCTGATTCGGATACATTGGAGCATCTTTTTGGCAAATCTGCTTGGAATAAAGTTGAGGTAAATATCGTCTAACCCTATCCTTAGTCTGATTTCGTGTATAATAATGTTTGACTACTATTTGAAGATTTTACTAATATGCATGTTATTTTTATATACCTTATCTATTTATTCTATACATGTATGTATGTTTTACAAATTTTTTTGGTGGTTTTACACTGATATTCATGATTTAGAGGGTTTTTGAACACCCGAACGGTATATATGTATATTTGTGTATCCATATGTTGTGGAACCATAAACCAGATCATGCATAGGTCCACATGCATGCTGCAGGAGGACAAGGTCACTACTTTGTAGGACTATAATGGTTTGAGACTCTAGGGGTCGATTTGTAATCCGAGGCATTGGCTATTTGTGGCACCTTTCCCAACAGGGAGACTTTGGTCCCAACGGGAACATATGTGATATGTGATCTCCCTGCTGCCGGCAGAAAAGTGAGCTTTGATGTAATTGACTTACCCCATACGTTTTGATGAGAACTATCATAAGGAATTGACAAAAAATTAATATATTCGAACGTCTATATATATATAACTAAACTTGAGGTTGCACCCAAAACCATGGGTGATAAAACATAGTAAGCAAGTTTCTAGTCTATGGGAAACAAAGTACATAGATGACCTTGAGCTGCTGACTTAAATCGCAACCGATAGAGCCGTGATTACCGGACGAGGGTAACCCTTCCTCAAGTTGGTATTATGAATCTTTGGTTCTCTGATTTTATACATGCTTTGTATTTCTACATGTATTTGCATAGACTATGATTTGAGATACATAGTTTAGCCCACGAATAGGTGATAAGAATATCTCATACGTATTAACGTGTTAAGCCCGGGAACATATGATTTGAATCCGGACAATAGCATGTGTCCCACACGGATGTGGTAACGGTTGTGATTATGTGATGTGACATCGAATCTTATAATATAATATCGTCTATGAGATTTAATCAGATCGTTATTTGTTATAATTATATCCGGAGGAACTGTTTGATATGGACGATAATTTAGCACGAGACATCTCCGCAGTTTTCAGGGATTTCACGGATATTGTGTTTTGTTTTACGTGGTTGTTATGTGATATCCCTTCTTCTAATTTATGTGTACTATTTTATACGATGATAATACTTGCTGAGCTCTCGACTTACGTTTTCATATTTTATCTCTTCAGACTAGTGGCATAGATACGCTTGCAGAAGTTCAAATGTGATCCGGCACAGCATATCTTTATCGGTGAGTGAAAATGTTTATATTGAGTATGTTTCTAATTTCGAAGGTGTGTTATGGTTATTATTTATGGCCGGATGAGGTCCCTAATTCTTGTATGGAATATATTGGAGTTATTAATTTATGTTGATGTGTTGTTATATTTGAATACCTTCCTTACGATATTTGGATAACAAGTCATGTATTTTGTTATCCGGATCTATATCCAATGAGATCTTATGCAGGTTTTATTATGTTGGGTCTTATATATATATGGATAATCACCCCAAGGTCAAGTTTGTCACTATTGATGTAATGATTTTATATTATTGGGGATCATTACTCTTATTATCGACCTGCATATGAGATCCTGGGTCGTGCCAATCTCACTTGTCGATAGGTGGGCCACTCAAGGTAAGGCAGCAAAGTCCAGTCTTTTACCAAGGACATATGCAGCCTGATTACAGCGTCCAAATTTATACTCCAACATCAAGTCGAATTCTGCTAAGAACTCCTGCCATCGAGCCTATTTAGATGTCAACTTTAGCCGGGTAAGGATATGGTTTGTAGCAGTATTGTCAGTCTCACCACAAACTTGGAGCCGAGCAAATGTCTCCATATCCTCATACAATGAACAATCGCTAGCAATTCCTCTTCGGCTGCATAACGTCATTCGGCCTTATTTAATTTTCAACTTTCGCATGCTACCGGATGGCCTTCTTGTAATAAAACAACTCCAAGAGCAAAGTCTAACGCATCCGTTTGCACCTCAAAGTGCTTGGTCACATCTGGAAGGGCTAGCACCGGCTCCTTCACTATCGCGCCTTTGAGCTCCTCAAAAGCTTGCTAGCAGGCCTTCATCTACTTCCACTTCCTATCCTTCTTGAATAAATCCATTAAATGTGTTGCTTTCCTCAAATACCCTACTATGAAACGTCAGTAATAGTTCGTAAGGCCAATGAATGAGCGCAACTCACTTACATTTGATGGGACTTGCTAATCTAAGATAACTTGCACTTTTTTCAGATCCATCCTGATCAGACCTTACCCCACAATGTGTCTCAGGAAGCTAATCTATTCTTGAACGAATGAGCACTTCTCAGGCTTAACAAAGAGATGATTTTCCTTCAACTTCTAGAACACTAACCTTAGATACTTCCTGTGATCCTCTAGGCTTGAGCTATATATCACAATGTCATCCAAGTAAACCACCACAAATTTGTCCAAGTATTCAAGAAATACCTGGTTCATCAACGTGCAAAAGGTGGCTAGGGCAATGGTTTATCTAAAGGGCATGACAAGCCATTTGAAAGCTCCATATCTTATTACACACGCGGTCTTTGACTCGTCCTCCTCCAAGATTCTGACTTAGTGATAGCTCGACCTCAAGTCAAGCTTTGTGAAATACTTCGCATTGCTTAACTGAACAAACAAGCCAACGATCAAAGAAATCAGATAATGGTTCTTTACCGTCACCTAATTTAGGGTCCTGTAATCAATGTAAAGACGTAAACTCCCATCTTGCTTCTTCTGAGACAAAAGATTAGCCCATCCAGTTTCTTTCGTAACTCCACTAGCCCTAGAGATGCTATCCAGTATGCTCCTTGTGCAAGTGGCCTCGCCCCTGACGTAAGTTCAATTCGGTGATCCACCGCTCTCTGAGGTGGAAGCACTTTGGGTAACTTTGTTGGCATAACCTCTTCAAATTCCTCTAAAAGTGGGCAGATTTTCGGCAGTAAAGGTCCAACAATGATGTGTTCGTTTGCCAACAAAACCGCGAGAAAGGTAGGCTCGCCTTTCTTCAAACCCTTCTTGAGTGGGAGTACAGACGATGCCTTCTCCTTACCTTTCTTCTCGAGTTCTCTTGGCCTCTTGGAGGTGTTTACCAGACACGGATTTTCGCTCATGAGGAGCACCGAGTTCAAGTGAGGCATTGGCACTCCCTTAGTCACTTTAAAGAAATCCATCCCCAAAATCAGGTCAAAATCATTCATTGGTGCGACCGTGAAATTCAACTTCCCGCTCCACTCTCCGAGTCATACTTGCACTAACTTGGCAACACCAAGGGTGGGCTTTGCCTTTGAGTTTACAACCTTCATGTTGTCGTCATCTTTTTCCAACCGTAACCCTAGTTGGTCAACTTTGACTCTAGCCATGAAATTGTAAGTAGCGCTCCTGTCTACCATGGCGTGGGCACTCCTACCATTCACTTCTAGTTCCACATACATCAGGTCTGTGGATTTGTGGATGCTTGGGCGTGCTTATCCATAGCATATAAGAGGTGGACCTCGCCCATGCGAATTTGGTCCCCATCATTCTCATCGTCTCTTGACTACGGACGATCACCTTTCTTTTGTAACGCGCTCAAAGCTCCTTTGTGTGGGCATTGTGCCACCTTATGTGGCCCATCACATAGGAAGCAACCACCAAAAGACGTCTTCTTACTAGTTGACGTACCAGTGCTTCCCTTGGAGCTTGTCGGCGACGAATTCTTCCGAAAGCTACTTCCCCCGTTCTTTGCTTTGGACTCTGACTTGTTGACATTTGATGCACTCTACGCAGACTTCTTCGAAGGATTACCGCCGTTCCCTTGATTTCGATTGCCCCTCTCAATTGTATAGTCAACAAGCCTTTCAGCTGCATTTTGGCCGGAAGTCAGATCTTGCACCCATTGTCTGAACACTTTCGTTTGAGCCCATAGCTGTAGGTTATCAATGAAATGGAATAAATAATCCTTATCAAACATATCTTTAATGTCCAACTTGCATGCCGAGAAAGATTTAACAAAATCTCTAATAGTTCCCGTGTGCTTAATCTGTTTGAGCTTCCTTCATGCCGTGAACTTGGTATTCTCTAAGTAGAATTGTGTCATCAGTGTCTTTTAAGGTCTTCCCATGAGTCAATGTTTAATCTTCCCTGGGCCATTTCCTCATATTTGGTTCTCCACCACAGCTTGGCATCGCCGGTCAAGTACATGGTAGCCATGGAAGCCTTTGCTTCATCCGAATCCATCTTCGTAGCCCTAAAGTACTACTCCAGGTCAAAGATGAAATTGTCAAGCTCCTTCGAATCTCGCATGCCACCATATCAGCATGATTATGCGGGCTTGACTCTGTTACCGGCAAATGCACTACCATCAGTTGCGACAGCACACACTAGAAGGCTCACCTTACTGATGAGCTCAGCGTTCTCTTCTTGCAACACTCTTATAAAGCCGCGAACATCATCCGTCAGATATTTGACTACATCTTCCAAGGCCCTCAACTGGCCGGTGAGGTTGTCTGCCCACCTTTCCATCCTATTGACAGACTCATCTCAAGCCTCGAGCTCAGTCATCTGTCTCTCAATAGCTTCCAGCCGAGTTACTACGGTCAGATGAACTGCCGGAGTTGTTTGAGCAATCGATTGTGGCGTCCCTTAGGCCATCCGAATCCTACCATGTGTGATTTTTCAAAAATCGAGAACCTTCTTACAGTTCCTCTTGTAAGTCCATCCCTAATACCAGCTGTCACGGTCCAAACTTATATAACAGCAAACTATGCAGTGCATCCGATTACGGCGGGAACAGATGCAAACCTAGTTAATCCACAAGCACTCCCAGGTGCTCGGGGTTGGTCCCAGGATGCAACACAGAAACTTAAGTCAGTGTCGAATTCGCAGTACACAAGTTACTAATGAAAATACAGAAATACAACCAAGAAATAAATAGCAATAAAGCAACAATCAGATATGAAAGAAGATTTTAATAATTTATTCCCCCATATAGAGGTATTGTGATATTTCGGATCCCAATTGGATTATTTTAATATTAATTATAATTTTTGGGTATTTCGGATGTGGTGAAAATAATTTAAAATATCGTAAGATTTTCGGGAATGATCGGAGGTGCGGAGTGGGGCCCGGAGTGCGCCCGTAATGTTGTTCGGAGGCCGAGTTGGAATTTAA
>JAODPA010150479.1:0-15016 GCA_025585075.1 Nepenthes mirabilis
GCTTTCCTTCTTTGAAGGACGCCAATCTTGTTAGCATCCTTTCTGGTGTAGATTAAGATCATGGGGGACGCGTGGAAAGCTGTGGTTGGCCGTCTGATGGGTGGTGGGCCCAAACGGGGCAGGCCCATCACTGTAGAAAGGCATCATTTGGGCCTAATGTGCAGGGCGCAGACGGTCAACGTCTGAGTTGACCGTCAGTGTGTCAGCCGCCTTCGTGGAGAACAAAGGCAGAGTGGCTGGCGATCAACTGATGGGCTGTGAGCCAGAATGGAATAGGCCCATCACTGTAGCAAAGCCTCTAAAGGTCCAATCAGGCTGGGTAAGGGCGATCAACATTGCGTTGACCGTCATCGAGTGAGTTGGCCGCCAGGACGGTCAACGCCAACGTTGATCGTCTTGAGCTTTTCAATTCCTGGGCCCGTTTTCCCACTGGACAGTCAAAGAATATTGACCGGACTTCTTGGGCTTCCGTTGACCTTTCTTTGGGCCAACCCATTATTGGTGTACCCATCACACATAATATATTCTATTACATATGAAAAATAGATAAAATCCATCTATTTTACTCTATCGAGTTCACATAAAATAAATATATTTATAAATTTCACATTATTGTGCAACGTTTCATAAATATCCCTATAACATTTTCCTGAGAACATGTCATGAGTCGAAGAATGCTAATTTAGTAGATTTTCATCGTCCTCCTCTTGGTTTAATTGGTTTGTTACTTTGGAATCTAATGGCATTTATATGCTGATGGGTCCAATACGAATTTGAGCCAAAACCAATGAAGTCCAAGCAACAATAAGCAGGCCCAATCAGCAAACAGGTCCAGTCAAGAAGAGGCGACCCAGGGAAATCAGGACGAAACCATAAGGCCCCCCTGCGTGCCCAATTAATTTCATCAGCACCTCTACAAAAACAGCTACAAATTGACAGCGTAGGAGGCACCGCTCAAGAAATGCCAACAAATGGGGAACAAGCTCTCGAGAAAGACAAGGAGGAAGAACCAACTCTCCTCCCCAAAAAATCGATGCCCCAATACAGCGACGTTAATAAGTCACTCATAGCAGTGCACAAAAGGGAGCACAAGCCTCCTTCAAGCAACACACGCGCATTTTGCATGTTTTCATAAGTACATTTCCCATCACGTTTACTTTCACGCATATATCTTTTCATCCTCTAAGAAAGATTTCTAACTTAAGTGTCGAAATATTTATGATAGAAAAACATCCCGCAATTCTCTGACTTCTTATTTGTAGTTTATCGTGTGCCAAATCCGGGTTGAAGATACACGAAAGTCGAACCCGTTCGTGATCCACCCGCCTCGAGAAATTCGAAGCCTCCCAAATCCGCATGAAAACCCCGATCCAGTGACACATCGTATGCCGAGACACTTAGGCTTCCTAGCAATTTTCTTTATATAACCATAGGACATAGTTAGTACTTTAATCACTAATATTCCGAGATCCACGTTGATTGAAGTGGTATGAATTGCTTCAATGTCCTTCTGCCCAGATAGGAGGGTGTTTAGTCAAGTTTGATGCCTAGAACTTAGCCCACACCTATTCTTCATGCAGCCTAACTTGGCAACCGTCCCTGATGCGGTCAACCTATGAATTCAAGATACGGAAGGGAATAGAGGAGAAAGAGAGCCGAGGAGGGCAGGCCAAACAGATTTGAAAAACCATCGAATAAGCTTCATATAGCATTCTAATTCTCTCTCAGAGAAATTGGAGATAGATATTTATCATATTCATTTTGTTACAAATATATTCAACTTAAAACTCCAATTGATGATTTGGAATATAAAAACTTCACGACGTAATTTGTATCCTTGTCAAGGATGGAAGTTAATCCAATGTGGACGTTAGCACTGGTTGGTGATGACGGTGCTGCACACTACAGGTCAGAACACAAGCTTGTAAATCCCTGAACTTGCATACTGAAATGCAGAACTTGAGCTTTCCAGCTTGCTGCCGCCAGAAGCAGGATGTACGCCAACAACAACAGGGACCCACCCTGTCACAAAACTTGGCAGCATTTCCCTTCAAATACAACTAGCCAACCGCGCACATCATCCTCCGCACAACATCTTACAACAGTATGAGCAGTTCAAAACTAGCAGCTTGTGTTTTCATTCCTAAAAAGAGACCACACAATAATAATACAACATGACGATAATTATTAGGCTGTTTCGGTTTTCTATAGTGGGAGTTGCTCAGCTGAATCAAGGTAGTCTTTCGAGTTCATGGATGCAATGCACAAACAATGAGGGGTGAAGAAATAGACAGCGAGGAACACGAGGACTCCAAGGTCAGCTTCTTCACCAACTGCTGGCCGACGAGGATCGACCAGGTATATTTGGCTTGCACACCATAAGCAGTACATGCTTGCAATAATCAGAATAAGTTTTATGGATTGGTTATACTGCGTTTTGACCGACTTGGATGGCCTTACTCTGCAAAAAGAAGCCAGCAGAAACGTGTATCAGGTTCCAAATGGAAAGCCCATAAAAGAACCATGGCAGATTCTTTATTATGCATCATTTCAAAGGTATACCGGTTGATATAAATGAAGCCGACAAATAAGAAAGAGCATAACAGGCCAACTACTACAACTGCATCTGAATTGATAGGGGCACGGCTACTCCACCAACCGGTGCTTAATACCCATGTGAAGGTAGAAGAATGCCCATTTTCCTGCAGCACATCCAGAAAGCAAAGCGTACTATTAAACCAATTTAAAACACCGATTGTGCAAATAACTCAAGTGAACGAAGAAAAAAAGAATTAAGAAGTAATGGCAACATTCAAAACACCATCAACAGCACATATTTCATGCAAAAATGACCAAAGGGCTCGTGACTGCATTCAATACTTTGGCCATTGCTCGGTCAAATCTTTGTTACAAATTCATATTGGACTAATGATCCAGTTGACCGATGATCTACTAGAGAATGTTGTTTCCTATTAAACAATTCTCTCATTTCCTAGCATAATAAGAAACAAATTAGATCAGTGTTGCGGAAAAATATAGAGTCGTTGCTACTACTGAACAAGTTTAGCTTAGATGGTTATTAGAAAATATGGGTGTCAAATCATTTTGGTACCACTATCCTTTACTAAAACAATCAAAGTACCATTCCAATCATACAATGATGTCTTTCGTAAGGGTACAAAACATATTAAAAGTGTCACTTTATTTGACAACATCTTTGTCATATTACAGTCCATCTACACTCCATTTCTTTTGTTGATCAATTATTTGATACTTCAACTAAAGGTCACCATCCCCTGGGTTTGTTTCGTGACTTAGTTTCCAAGGTCAACTTGGAGTCTACAAACCCATATTAAATTTGATGTGGGATCAAGAATAATATATTTCAATAATCTAGGCATGAATTCCTCCAGAATTTTAGTGATTACAATAATAAGACCTTCCTTATCTGGCTCACATATAATCATATATTCCAACTGCACAAAACCATTATGCATAAAATAATATACAAAACCTCAAAGTCCTAAGTTCCTCTAGTTCCTCTCCAACTTTTTCTAAAAAAACTTCAAAGTCCTAAGTTCCTGGTTTTTCCTTTAAAAACAGCTCTTTGAGAATTCCCTATCTCAATATCTAGCCAAAAAAGTAGCTTAACAGTACCAGTAAAAAGATAATTCACCTAAAGGACATCCTTCCATATATCTTCTATCTAGAACATGCATAATTAACAAGGAAAAGGGGAATCGTAATATCTTAACATATTGCCAACATCATCTTTGAAGCAAGAAGTTGCCAGCAATATATTACCTCAAATAAGTGATCAAGAAAGAAGTGTGATAAAGAACCAGCTGAAACCAGCAAAAAGCACTGCTTTCTGGTCAGCGGCACCTGCCAAATGACACAAATGGGAGTCTGAGAACTAAGAAAGAAACATATACATTATGGTTAATGGGAAATATATTTGGCATATTCAACTAATTATGAAAAGTTATGGTACTCACACCTGTTACTTAATGTATCGTTATTCAACAAAATATAGAACACTTACAACCAAAGATCAAATATCAGTCAATACCTAAATATCAACTAATATTAATTGATATCATGAGGTATTAATATTGATATTTCCTGATACCAAGAAATTATCTTGATATGACCCATATCAACAACATATTACAACATATCAGCTGATGTGGATAAGCAAATTTTTTGGTTTTTTATAAACTTAAATATATTAGGTTTTGAATTATTCTCTTATGATTCCCACAGCCAATGGACGAGTTTCTTGGAGGACATGCAACATTTGCATGAGGCACACTTGAGCGAAGTTGTCAAGTAAGGGTCGCATGATGTTTATATAAGGGTTGCTTGAGCGAATGAATTCAATGGAGATTCGCACAAGGTTTGTGCAAGGTGCAGCCGATCGAAAGCCACTTTTAGCAAATCAGAAGCATCTACGCCTAATAGGCGCACAACGGGAGCCTATGTGAATTCAAAATAGAATGGATCGTGCCTAATGCGTACTTGATGGGTGCTTATACAAGGTTTGTGCAATGATGTCACACCTAACGTGTGCCTAAAAGGTGCTCATGTGCTGACACTAGTATAAAGTGTCCAAACGCGTTTTTAGGGAAAGATTTGATAATATTTTCAACATAAGGGCACCACACGAAGAGAAAGAAGAGAAAAAACAAGAGAAGCAATAGATTTTCAACATTCAATTGAGATCTAATTTCAATTCATTATTCACCAAACTAGGGTATGTTGCTCTAATCTTAATTTTGGGACATAGTTGTATTCTTTTGTAAATTGTAAAGATGTGTTGAATGTTGTATTTAACTATTATTCACTCAAGCCATAGTAAATGGCTCTTGAAGAGGGTTATATTTGTAATTGGTTACCATTTTATAGTGGGTTTGTTCAAAAATTATTCTGTAATTTTTCTCTTGATTTAAAAGGATTTTCATTAAATATCATTGTGCAACTTTGAATACTTGTTACGTTGTGTTCCTTGTGCTCCTGAGTTTGGAGGTCAACGATTAACGGGGAGATTCAAGTTTGTTTCTATTGTGTCTGTTGTGTACATGTTTCCACCAAATCGTAACAAAAACCACACTTTTGTGGCCTATTGGGATATTATTTTCAATATTCACTAAGAATATCAAACTCAAATTTGATATAGTTGATTAAAGCTCTTCAAATAACATAGAAGAGGGTTAAATACTAGTATCGCACAGTTTTCCTTTGAACCAGAAAAATTGCAAGGTTTTAGGAAACCACGTGCTAGTCAATTTTGAATTTCCAATGGGAGCAGTTGACAATTGAATCAAAGTTTTCCCATTCTTTTCGTAAACATATTAGTGCAAAATGAAAGCTCAACTCTAAGTTGTTCAAGGATAGTGGCATCAAGTTTCTCGACCCTTGCCTTCAAATTAGTCAATACTATTTCTCGATAGGAGATAAGGGATATAACTCATCAGTACAGTGCCACCTTGACATGGTGGAAGTCATCAATTCAAGCCTAGTTATCCCTAAATGCAACGAAATTTTTTTGCACTTTGACTTATTACCTTGCTGCTATCAAATAAGAATGGATAAGATGCTTGTGCAGATTGATATGAGGAGGCAGAGATGACTATATTTTTAGGAGCAAACTCTAAGTGAAAATAAGACAGATGAATACAAGTTAATACCTTAATATGAAAGAAAATTCTAAATTTAGTTTGTCTATGAATAAGGAAGATATAAGTAACACTACTATGAATCTCATGGAGAGTTCCATCTAGGCTCAAGAAAAACACTAGCACATGCTTAACGTGTAAAAGTCGAATGAAAAGTACTGTTTTCAGTGACAAACGAATAAGTAATGCATAAAGACCTGCCCTTTGGATGAGAATAATTTCTTAAAACAACTTCAAATACCCAATAGGCCAAGAAGGAGGAATCCGCTCAAGGAGGGGTTTGTGTATAATTAACTAGTTGGTGAAACAATAACTTACCACACAAGATCAAATGAGAAGATGTATTTCGAGTGACAGGCAAGTGAGTAATGCATAAAGACATGCCCTTAGGATGAGAACAACTTCATAAAACAACTTCTACTACCCTGTAAGCCGAGGAGGAGGAATCCACTAGGATTTGTGCCTAATTAACTAGTTAGTGAGGCAATAGCTTACCACACAATGATCAATAGATGATCTGAGAGCATGACTGTCCACACTCGGACTTAGACACGGCCTAGACTCTTATGGCAAGCAATAATGGGGAAGTTCCAAAAATGGATGGAAGCTTAATGGAGAAATACCATGGAAGTAGAAGGCCCACGGGTCGTGAAGTTGCTGGAGAATAAGTAATGATGGTATCTAGGAAATAAACATTTGCTAACTCTATGCCAGTAGCCATGGTAAGAGAATTGAACATTATCGTAAACAATTAGGCGCAAAATATCAATAGGTGTCTTTTTTAAGTACATCATCAAATTATAGCCTTTTAAATAATTGTCAAATCGCAAGGCCAACCCTGGGACGGGTGGTGGAAACTACCAAGCTAAAGTGCATAATAAGTAGAGGGAATTTTCAATAGGGTAGTGAAATGTATTGAGATTGGAAAGAACAGTAATAGCGAAAGCACTCTATTAGGCCAAAGCTAACATTAAAAGACAAAATCTATGAGAGGAAATGGAATTAGACATAACCCAATAGTCATAGCCCTAAACAATGGGCTATGAGGCCCACACAATGGAATTAGATATTGCTTGGGGTGTATTTCCTTAAGAGTAAAATTTAAAAGAATTGATGAGGCCCACACAAGCAATGGAGCATTAGATACTAACATAAACCTACTGTCAGTGAGTGGATCCCATGTTAACCCCAAGATGGTCTCTTACTAGAAAAGTAAATACTTGAACTTGAAAAGCTTCCGGCCCAATGCACCCATTAAACCTAATAGGGTATGCAATATTATTAAACTGGACAAAACAACAATAATGAAACCATAGACAAATAATGCACCTAGCAATAAAACAATTGAGCTACTCCAAACCATACAAGTATACGATGAGCCCACACAAGATATGCAATACGAATAAAACCTAATCATATATGTCCTTGAATTATCTTTTAAATCGTCCACACTAATAATTCATCCTTCTCTTCCAAAAAGAAATTTTAGTTAGTGACCAAATATAATATTTTGACTAAGGGTCAAGTTAGTAATTTTTTTTTACATCTCCCCTACTTGGAGGCCAGGTATCATATATGCCTCCTCCCACACCTCAAAAGAAGCCTTGAATACTAGAATAAAAGCACATAAACCTAACAAGATTAAGTAAATGCCTAAAATTGTGGCCATTTTATTTCTATCTTATCCTACACAACTGAAGAATGAAAAAGATTCTTCAGGTGTCTCAAGGCCAAGAAGTTCATGATAAATATAGCCAAACTAATACTACCAAGAAAATTAAGTGAGGCACTCCGACTACAAAGAATGGAAAAGTGTCTAACTTCCCACTGGTGCTTACACCCAACCTAAAGTAGCTAGATGGGAAGTAAGATCAATCATTGTTCATACAACGGATTTTTTAGTATAAAATGAGCCACTTCAAACAAATTCATTGCTCCAACCAGAATATGACTCAGCCGAAATACTCTAAATGAGTTCCGAGTAGTCTAATTAATAAATTTATAACGCTCGGTTCTCATTCGATTTAATTTGGTATTATCAGTATATTTTGGATTTATTTTTGGGTACATTGAAATAAATTATGCAATGAAAATTTGAAGGATATTTGGAGCAAAGAAGCAGTTTCAGCACCTAAGACACGCCAAATGTGCGCTCATGCACATTTGACAAAGTGGGCGCTCGAGCGCTGATTCTAATGTACTCACACTCGAGGGGAGCCTGAGGCAACACTAGTGTGCTGATGGGGTAAGGCACGGCGCTCGTATCCCGATTAGATTATATAAGAGGCAATGCGCACTATTTCGGTCATTTTGCATAAGAAAGAAGAGAGAGAGAAGGAAAAGGAGAAAGATGAAGAGAAGAAGGATTTTGAGGCATCTTTTGGTCAAATCTGCTAAATTGGAGGTTAAAACAAATATCCTTATACCCTATTCTTGATATGTTTCATTTTTGTTTAGTTTTATCTATATTTGGTAAATTTAATGTACATGCATGTCATTTTACTTATCCTATTTGACTTTCTCGTGCATGTATATCACTTTTACAGATTATTTTGGAATTTTACTTTCGTTTTGTTATTATTTAAGGACTTTTGTTTGTTTTGTAGAAATGGGTATGTACTATGAGATATTATATTCATATATACAAGTATTTGCAAAAGAAAAATCATGAAAATGTGCATATGGACCGTGTATGTGGCATCCGTGCATGTGCTTCGAGTCGGACTCTATTTTGGTATTCGATTTTATATGCATACTTTCCCCTGAGGTGGAAAGCTTTGTGTCTGGTCTTCCTGAATGGAAGTTTCATACCTTTTCCACTAGATAGGAAAAGTTTTGTTTTGTTATATAGAGACCCTCCCCGATTTGTGTTTTTATGAAAACCATCTTAAGGAATTGAACAAAACTAATATATTCGGACAGCCTAATATATCCAAACAAACTTGATGAATATACCCACTCCACAGGCGGCAAAAGATAGTAACTTCATCCTCTTCTATAGGAAAAAATATGTAGACGGCCGTAGCTGCAAGTTAAAATCGTAGTGATATAGCCTAAGGTACTGAGAGTACATGTAATTGTTCCTCAAAGTCAATCTTTCGATCTTTAATTCTCCGATTTAAGCATGTTTTGGATGTTGACATTTTTTACCTGCATTTATTTAGAGACTCAAGATTTCAATTGAGATTTGTAGATTTTGCTCGCAATTAGGATTCGGTTGGTTTCATATACTTGAAAATTTTGGTATTCATTTTAGATTATGTTTTTGAATACGAGATCACATTCGCACTTTCATTGATAAGCTTTTGGATTGTAGTTTTATGTGTTTTGTATATGTTATATCAATCCTTATTCTGATTTTAGACACATCTATTTGTTATATATTGATTACTGATTCTTACTGAACATTCGACTCACGCTTTCATTGTTCTTACCCCCTTCAGATTAATGGGTCATGGATACATTGCAGGGAGTTCATATGCAAAATTGACTGAAGTTTCATTTATTTTGGTGAGTAGTAGCTCTATACTCTTTGTATCATTGGGCGGAGGATAGAATAATGATGATATGTTGTTTGGATTATTCAATTGATTTGGATATTTGTAACAATTGGTCTATATTATTATTTGGACAGTCACTTCTTCCTTACAGACTTTTGACTTTGTAGCTCACGATTGTTTATCTATCCAGATAAGTTGTCCAGAGATCATGTTATTGATGATATTATTATTTTTGTTATTCCGAGTTTTGGGGATGTGGTGTCTGGTCCGGCGCGGATTCGGATATTGTGGGATATTGTCTTTTATACAAGGATTTTATTTTGTGAATTAATGATTATTGTAAATTATTATTATGACCTACTTTGGTTCGAACCCATGATAAAATTATTAAGCCAGGCATTCTACACCCAACAAGCAAAACTAGTGGGTTCTTAGTCACAACAAGTTAAAGTTAAAATAAAAAAAATGACAATAATAATTATTTGTATATAAAAAAAACCCTTTTTTTCATTACGATGAATGGGGTAGAACCCTCTTGAGGAATATACAGTTTTAATAAGGCAGATCTTGAGCCACTATTCAAGCATGAATACCTTTGGTTAAATTTTTTTGGTATAGAAAGCCTTAAATTGATGATCTTTCATTGAACGAATTTCCTAGGAAACAAAGTCATAAGAATGTAATTTCATAACTAGAAACCATAATCCAATTACAAGTACAACTAACAGAAAGAAATGTAGTCAGTGTTTGTTGGAAAAAGAAAACCCAAAAGTTTGGGACAAAAAGCGGTTGGTGTTGACAATTGTATAAATTTCATCTTTTTAAAATATTCTACCACTATTGACTTGAAAAAAATGTTAATCATCTGACTAGGATTAACCTAAACTAATGCATTATGTAAAGATTCAACATGTCAACTATTAAACAACTTATTAAAAAGATAAGACAATCAATCAAAAATAGCTCAAAATCCCCCACTATTTGGTGACGTTCTCAATGCCAAGGAACATGTACTATGGTGTATGTGCTACTCGTTCAAATTATAAGCTAAGATAACAAATTGAAAATTTTTTCCTATATCAATCATAATAATAGGATACAATGAAAGAAATGCAACCAATATCAAAAAAAGATCTATCATACCCATCTATTGTGTTGGAAATTATGGTTTGTATATATATCGAAGATAAATATGGTTCATAAATATTATGAAAAATAGGAAATTTGACTAACCTATTTATGAACCAAATAACAGTGGAAATATCAGTCAGTTAAATCACCGATGACAACTTGAAGTCTAGGGTATAATCATAAACGAAAAAAAAAATATCAACTTTCTACAACCCAAAATACATTGCATTTTGAGGAATGAGAGAGAACAAATAAAGCTCATATTTTATTCTTACCCAAATTTTTCATGCCACTCTCTCATGTGCATAATCCTCGTGTTTGCACTACAGATTGCATATAAGATGGAGTTAAAGAAAGGGGTTAGAATTCTAACGTTTAAAAATTGCCCCCCACTACCTCCCTCGTTTTTCAACTCCCTCATACAGGTAAGTTTGCCACTATGTGGCGAAGATGGAGTTTTCATTAAAGTAGGAATAGAGAAGAGGAGATTTAGAGGGTGAGAAGTTTATATTTTGACTAAAAAATATTCCAATTAAGTTAGATAACCATGGATAGCGCCGAGTTGGTGGACCCTTTGCATCTAAAATATCTAACATGTACAAATCGAATCAGCTCGATTTAAGATGAGAAAAAAGCAATTTCCTAATGGTGGCAAATTTATCCATTAAGTGAGAAATATCCTATTTTAAACCAATATCCTATAAACTTATTTTAAAAATAAAATAATAATACCCATTATTACAAAACGGATTGGCAGGGTCGGCCACCAAGCTAATTTTCAAAATGAGTACCGTTACTACATAGGCAAATCTCATTATGAAAGTCCTATTACTAAATGATTTATAGATAGATGCGAAGCCAAAGAGTTTGAACTGTACTAGTTATTGATACCATTGATTAAATATTGTGGATTTAAAGGGCTCCTGTGTATAGAAAAACCTAGTTATTTAAGAAGTAACCATAGATATGAAGGAACTAACTATTTCTTTATTCTTCTATAGATACAACTTTATTTACTTACCTGTAGCAATAAAATTTCTTATTCTGTTGTGAGATGAAATTCCCAGGAAAAAAAAGAAAGCAATCGTTGTCAAGAATATTATAGTTGCAAAAGCATAACTCAGATTCAATATGATTGTAGGAAAAAAATTGTTTGCGGCATCTAATATGAATATGTACTGCTAGACCTGCCTGATGCAAATTACAATTGTGGCCAATATAGACACAGAAATTTTAATCCATGCTTACAACAAACTCCATTGACAGGCAAGATGAACAACAAAATCAGTCTGACAATTGTCCTAAGTGAGGGTCACATAGATGAACAGACATCTCACAAGAACAAGTAAACAAGGCCTTCCTAGACCTTATGGTCTCTTAAGACATTTAACATATGACACAGCTGTTATTAGATTTGGACTAAGATTGCATTTGAAGCAATTTTTTGGTGATGTTATGAAATCATTGACTGTATCCTAAAACTCTAGACATGACTCAATAAGAAAAACATTACTTCGGCTTCAATGTTAGATGTCTATATAAATCAGCTCCCTGAAACTAATTAAAGACCTGAAAGCATCACTGTAATTAAAGTTCTATGAATCAGGAATTATGTACATTCTGACAGCGTGCGGCAAATAAGAAGATAGAACTTTCCAAAACATAAAATATAAGATGCATGCCGCCTTTCAAGCATACAAAGCAAATCAACTTCCAATGCTCTTCTTTCAGACACCCAAAAAAGGAGCAAAAAAAAACAGAAATTTTTTTAGGCATGTGCTGATCAAATGACACTAGAAGCTGTGATCAAAGTTTGTTTTTGAATGGAAATGTTAAGGTTCTAAACTTTTTGATTTCTCTCAATTCTACTATCGACGTTAATTTTCTCCATTTTATTCTCATTTCTTAGTTTAATACCAATTCTACTATATGCAAAAGGTACATTTTGAATCATATGTTAATATATATGTAATACCCAAATACTTCAAAATGTAAAATGTTTAAAATCAATGTCAATTTAGAATTTTTAACCTGGTAATTTTTGGCAAATTTTTCAACTAGAATAACATTGGTCCTAAAAATAGATAATAGAATAAAAAATTAGAAGTCGAAAATACAATAAAGAAAAAAGTTGAGAGCATTTGTAAAATTTCCCCCATATTGAACGCCAAATCAAAAACCCAAAATGGCACCTTGACATTTTCCAAGTACGGCAGATTTCAATTCCAAATGTCATTTCATCAATTCGCTCAAACTAATAGCATCTTAACCAATTTACAGAGAACAATAACTAGCAGCAGTCACATTTAACGCATCTAGAAAAGCCAACCAATCTTCATAGATACTCTGCCCAAAACACATTCACCTAACTCTATTGTTTCCTACAGATAGAAATTACGATACATTAATTCTTTTTTTCCCCTTAAAAGACAAGTTTATCGGTTACTCCCAAATAAATTCGAATCTACTCCAAATTTTCCACTCCAGTCGAGTTTTGTTTGGTCACTTTAAATACAATCAAAAAACCATCAGGACATAAATCCATGATATGTTACTAATACTGGATAATTTCGATAATTAAACAAGAAACTCACCCCGGAAACAGAATCGAGGAGACCCTTTTGAATAGCGAGGCAAGAAACCCAAGAGTAGAGGAGAGAGAGGGGGAATCCCAGGATGAGGGCGTAGTAGAAGGGGTGGTGGAGTAGATCGGCTACAGAGGAGCCGACGGACTGAGCGAAGCCAAGGGTGGAGGTGAGCCATTCGGAGAAAGAGCCGACGTCAGGGCCAAAGAAGGCGTTGACGGCGTAGACGACGCAGTGGTGCGGGCTGAACCTCCCTCTGGAAAGGCCCATCAGGCCCAGACCCGAACCCAGCGCGTACATCATGTGTGGACCGGGTCCGGGCATCTAAAACCCGAGATCTGACCCGCAACTGAGGGTCCTTTTTTTTGGTAAGTAGCAACTATGGATCCGAAGTTCAGAATTGAGCTGAGCTGAGCTGAGCTGATCTTCTGATCGGTGGCTTGTGTCGGGTGGGTAAATAGTTGAAACCTGTTTGAAAGAGAAAATCTTCATTTTCGACTGAAGATGCAGCAAACATTTCCCAAGACAATAAAAACAAAGACAACCGTCACTCCGTTTTGAAAACATGTTTCTCAAATCAAGAAAAGCAAAAGGCACAGGCAGAAGAATCAGAGCAGGAAGAACTAGGACGACTGTTCATGCCTGATGTACGAGATCGTCCCGCCGCCACTCCTCCAGCCGTCGAGTCCAATTTCATCCGCTATTTCGCCCCAGTCATCATCCCACGGAATGATTTCTTCAGAAAGTAGTGGAGCTATCTGTTTGAACCTAAAATGATTTTTGTTCGGTTGATGTGAAGACGCGCGGAAAGAAATGTCACCAGAATTTTGCATCGGACAATAGGCGATGTTATTTAATTTGGGTCAGATGTTGACCGCTGCGTGGCAACCGGTGAGTAAGATAATGGGTCCCCATCTTACGTGTAGCTGTTGGCGATGACGGCCAGCCATCGTCCGGGAAATAATTTTCCATTGGCACGCTTTTTCCCTGTCAGTAAGTCTATTTCGTACAAGTTGATGAGCAGCGAAGATTATCTGGCATATTTTCTGGTTTCAGAGTTTGATTTTCTCTCTCAACCATTTTTTTGGTGAATGAACGATTTCATGAAGCCGGAACATGATCAGTATATTTTTCGCCATGCAATGGGTATATTAATTTTTGGGTTTAGGCCAAATTTTCAGTACTGAACGCATTGATTCTGTGTGCATTTGAACTGCTCATCCGACATTAAACGTGGTACTTTTTTTCGTTTTTGATGAACAGCTTTTTCAGCGCAGTAAAATAAACTGATTATTTTTATTCTTCATGATCAAAGCTAACGCGCAATTGGGTTGACACTGACGCACCCTTCTCAAAAATTCTGAAGTAATTCACAGTAAACTTGCACCATGAAGGTGTAAGTCTACCCCACTCAAAAATTCAACAAATATCTACTTTATTCTTGAATTGGAGGTATAATATTTCAAGTTTTAAAACGTGACGAAGCTCCTTTTGGTTCTAGTTTGAGAAGATAACCTGATAACAAGAATATATTAATAACCTAATGCAACTATGTAATATTAGTTCATAAATTCGAAGCTGCCATTAGAAAAAGAAAGAAAGCTCATAAAATAGGGAGATCTATTCGAATAAGTTTCTTTCCTTTTCTTACCCTTTTGGAGTTACTCCTGTTAAAAAATTAAACCCAATTTAATGAATTGCAAAATATTATAGTGATTTATTGGGTGCCACTCTGAAAGAGCATGCTTCCAATTAATTTAAAAGCTAAAAAGGTAGTGAGATCCTCTATATAAATTGTGACATTTTTTTGATATACCTATTTGATTTCTTATTCTCTATTTGTTTGCTTTTCTCAATTATGTTGAAGCAGTTTCTAACACTGATATTAGAGAGTTATAATGTTAAAAGTAAAAAAATAAAATATTTTTGTTTCAAATCCTCAAGCTCTCAAAAAAAAATTATAATATATGAAACATTCAATTTAAAGTGCTTCTAGAATCTCAAGACCTGAAGGATATTATCAACAGTAGATTTTCTAATGTCACTCTTGATGATGAAAAATCCCTTGATTCTAATCAAAGGAATGAGCTTAAAGGGCTCAAAAAAAAAGGGGGGGGGGATA
>JAODPA010150490.1:0-15015 GCA_025585075.1 Nepenthes mirabilis
TATCTATTTTGATTTGAAATACGATTTGAGTACAAAATTACCATCGGTTTTGATACTGAATTTTTTATTATCAACGATTTAGATTTAGTTCTATCATTGATTCGACATTTATTTTGGATAGTCTATTTGATTTATTTGACTCATTTTATTTATATATAATACTTACTGAATTTTAAACTCATATTTTCTATTTTATCCATTTAGAGGAGAGGGCTTAGACTCATTACAGGAGCATGGACTTGATTTGTCAACTATTCGTTCGTTTGGGTAAGTTTTAACTCCATTTTGATTTAAATTGATGTTGAATGTGATTGTGTTTTGGATTTAGATGGGTAAATGCTAACGGTTATATTTCTAGAATAATTGAGATATTATGTTATGTTTTGATTATGATTATGATTGACTTATCATCTCCCTTACGATAATTATAAAGTAAGTTATATTTATATTGTCTAGATAATTGTCCAATGAAATCTTATGCGTTGAAAGACGATGAAACCCAGGAACTTTCCTGAGGATACTCCAAAGATGCACTTTAAAGTATTTTAATTTCATTAGGTGCGTGCAGAATACCTCAAATGACTCAGCCAGATCACAAAAATGGTCGCTGGTAGTCTTACTCTTGCCGAGCATGTCGTTGACGTACACCTCCACATTACGGTCGATCGGCATCTCGAACATCTTGTTCACGAACCTTTGATAGGTAGCACCTGTATTCTTCAGACTGAAAGGTATGACCTCATAATAATAAGTGCCTTGATCGGTCATAATTGAGATGTGCTTCTCATCCTCAGGGCTTATTCGGATCTGATTGTAGCCTAAACATGAGTCTATGAAGTTCAGTAGCTTGTGTCCAGAAGTCGAGTCCACCAATAGGTCGATCTTGAGTAAAGAGAAGTTATCTTTTGGGCAGGCTTTGTTGACGTTGATGAAGTCAACGTACATCCGAAATTTTCTGTGACTTTTCTTTACTAGGACGACATTGGAGAGCCAATCTGGTTACTTAACTTTTCTAATGAAGTTAACGTCCAAAAACTTCTTTACTTCTTCTCGGATAGCAACGAGCTTCTCCACTGAATGGTTTCTCCGCTTTTATCTGATGGGCTTACGGTTGAAATCGAGGCTTAACTTGTAGACATTATTCCATCAAGGATTCCAAGCATGTCAACGGGTGTTCACGCGAAGACATCAGCGTTCTGTCTCAAGAGCACTATCAGCTCGCCATGCAGTGGTCCGACGAGTGAGCCTCCAATCTGCACACACCTCTTCGGGTCCTCCGAATTTAGTGGTACGGGGTCAGTTATCTCACCAGGTTGGGCCTGCTACAAGGTTATCTCATCTTGGTGGTCCAGCTCTCCTGTAGGCCGTTCGCTACTGCTTAGCGCAATTTGGGACGTGTAACATGTCCGTCCAATAACTTGATCGCCCAACACTTCGCCGATACCTCATGCTGTTGGAAACTTTATTTTTAAATGTGGTTTCAAAGTGACGGCTTCGAACATTGTTAAGCACAACCTACTTAGGATAACATTGTATATGAAGGGCAGGACGACGACTAAGAAGATGGGTGTATGACTCACCGTTCTCGGGTATGTGCCTAGGGTTACCTCCAACTGTATCGTTTCTTGGATAGCCACAAGCTCATTGTATAGGCCTTACAATGGCCCTTCGGCAGGTTTTTATTGGATCTTTTTTAATCCAAGTTTAAAGAAAGTATCGAGATAGAGCAAATCCTTCGAGCTTCCCTAATCAATGAAAACTCGTTTCAATTGGTAATCCATGGTACCATCCGAAATGAGTGCAGATACAACAAGGGGATCGGCGTGTGAGGAAGTTACATGATTCTTGTCACTATCACTAAAGCTAATGACATTTTTTCTGTCTTCCACTTCTTCCGCCTGGCTTGCCATTCTTTATGATCTACTTAGGTCTTAGTTAATCGGGTCGTGATCATGTTGACCGTGCCAGCCGCGACTCGATTTCGTGGTTGGGATGGATTTAGACCTTCCCCACTTGAGGCACCAGAACTCTGTCCAAAGTTCTTGATGAACCTGGTGAGCTGGTCCCTCCGGATGAGCTTCTCAATCTCCGGCTAGAGCATCTTACAATCCTCTATGTTGTGCCCCGGAGATTGATGAAAATCACAATACTTAGATGGATTTCCTCCCTCCAAGTTCTTCAATGGTTTTATCCGTTTGAGGGGGTTTTCACCATGGATCTGCATGAGGACGTTGGCCTATGTGTCGTTAAGAGGAGTCAGGTTGATCGGGCTATACTCCTTGCAGTCCACTACTCCGATCATGTGCTGCTTCTACTGGGAATTATCGCCGCCACAGTTCTTCCTCTTTCCATCGGCCGAAAAAGAGCAACGTTGATCGATCCTCTTGGGACACTTCGCCTCGTTAATCTCCTCGGCGGTTGCATAGACCCTGGTGATAGACTCTACTTTTTAAAAGGTCTGTAGATTCTTATGAGTCAGGTACTTGAAAAAATCTCCATGCATCAACACTGAGATGAAACTGTCAAGCTTCATCTCCTCTGTGAGCCTGGGAATTCTTCTAGCCTCTGCTACAAAGCGCTCCAGGAACGTACTTGGATTCTCTCCCTGTCCCTGCTTAATGGGGGGAGATGCCAAGATTACTTCTCTTCTCGGTGGCTAGAAGCATACTGGGTCAGGAAAAAGTAAGTGGGCTCCCGGATGTTTCAGATTGAGTTTGATGGGAGCTGGTGGAACCAGATCTAAGCATCTCCCTTCAAGATGAGCAAAAAGTATCGGCACATTGCCGAATCCTCCAAGCCCTAGAGATTCAAACGAGTGCGGAAGTGATCCAAGTAATCCATTGGATCGGCGTTCTCATCGTAAGTATCTAATGTCATCATCTTGAACTTAGTCGACAATGGGCGGTTCAAGATCTCAGCAACAAAATGGGATCTCTCCAGATCTGTGGCGTATTCGTCGTCATCCTTGAATACGCAGTTCTAAATCTTCACAACTTTCACCACCACTCGGGAGGCATTTTCAGATCTCTTGGACTTAAGATAAGTTATCAACTACGTTCTTTCGGCAGAGCAGCATATAGCCGGCCGACTACTGCCACTGATGAATCGTTCATTTCGAGAGGCTCTCTCCTTAGCCTAAGGCCATGGCTCATCTCGAGTATATTGGGGGTTCCTTTTTTTGGACTCTATCCAGAGTCCTGTGGTCCAAGCACACCCCAAGCCTGGGACGACTTTGAGCGTTGGAGACCTTCGAAGTGGGAGAGTTGGCCGGCCTCGTGGCTTTCTTGGCTTGCTTCTTCTTCCTCTGCCCTCTTCTCTTGGAGGCCTGGGCACGAGCTGTGGAGAGCGGAGACCCCTACTTATTCTTACTCTAGTGGGTGCAGAGTATCATGAGCATTTTATTCATATTGCTCATCTGCTCTACCAGGTTTTGGGAGATTGGTGCGGGTGCCCCTCCAACTAGGTTACCAGCAAAGTGGTCTTGGCCGAAAGAAGCAGCATCTCTCGCAAAAAACCTAGCTTGGGCTCTGGTGTTCGGCATTCTACCTGATGGTATTGACTCTATAAATGAAAGCGTTTGCAGAGGTAAAAGAGGTTAGCTTTTTGACCTCTGTAAATGCGTCATAAATCCAAGATTAAACAAATTCGGGTAGAGCTGTCCGTCGGAATTCAGTCTCTGTTCGCTTAGCTTTAGGTCTTGTACATCACAATTTCAAATAAGAGGTCAAGTAACGGCAAAATTTGGTCCCACCGAAAATATTTTGACACTCAAATTAGTAATTAGCCTTCCAAAATGATAAGGTGGATGCAGCAAATGTACTATGAATGCTGATGAGTGTTTTGTGTAGGCGAGAACGCTCTCGTAGGATGAGTGACTTATGTGGTTGCTTATGAGAAGCAGAATTTCTCAACCCAAAATTCGTTAGGAATTAGAAGCTGAGAGAGAGAGCGCCAGAGGGCTCAAGAGAGATTAAGAACTTCTGAGAGTTTGAGATTACTTAAAGGCTTTTTGCGGACATTTTAGTGCGTATTTGAGAGCTTGCCTTTAAAAGGAGCTTTCATGCCATTTATAGCCATGACCATGGGCTGCCTTCTTTACGCAGAAGGGTTGGATGCCCGTACTCTGCTAAAGATTGTTATCTTCCTTGGTGCAAGTGTGAGTGCATTCCTGATTGTGACGGTCAAAGAAATTAATCTCCTTCCTTCAAGGTTTTATAACTTCTAAGGTTTCTAATAGATAACATAGATTATGGCGCCTTCTTCTCGAGATGTGCACTGGTTCTAGAGATGACCATTACAGTGGCACTTGCCTTCTTGGAGAGGCAAAAAATTAGGAAAAATGACCATTGTGGCTCTAAGATGGACGCGTGAACAAATTACAGCTTGGGCCCCAACTGGTCTATGGGGCACCTCTCTGATCAACGAAAGCGTTGACCGTTCTAGGCTTTAATGGGCCATCCTATTCATGGGTCTCTGCCGGCCCACTTGCTCGTTATCTGGTCAACAGACGCGTTAACTGTCCAGGAAGAATTGGATCATTGTGGATTTAGGCTGTTTCCTTATTCGTGGGCCAGTCAGTTACTGGCGTCCCTATCAGTTTGCTTAGATTTGAGTCCTGCACACCACAACTTTAAACAAAAGATCAAGCAACGGCGTGATTTGGTCCAACTAAAAATACTCCGACGCTTAAGTCAGTAATTAAACTTCTGAAATGAGAAGATGGATGCAACAGATATAGTATGAATGCTGATGAGTGTTTCGTGTAGGCGGGAATGCACTCGTGAGATGAGTGACTTATGTGGTTGCTCGTAGAAGTAGAACTTCTTGGCTTAAAGTTCATTGGGAATTGGAAGTTGAGAGAGAGCGCGCTAGAGGGCTCGAGAGAGATTAAGAACTTTTGAGAGTTTGAGATTACTTGAAGGCTTTTTGCAGGCGTTTTAATGCGTATTTGAGACCATGCCTTTGAAGGAAGATTTTATAGCCTTTTATAGCCATGGTCTTGGGCTACCTTCCTTACGCAGAAGGGTTGGATGCCCATGCTCTACTAAGAATTGTTGCCTTCCTTGGTGCAAGCGTGAGTGCTTTTCTGATTGTAACAATCCAAGAAATTAATCTCCTTCCTTCTGTATTTTGTAACTATTACGGTTTCTAACAGATAGCACACAGATTATGGTGCCTTCTTCCCGGGACGTGCACTGACTCTGGAGATGATTGTTACAATAGAGTTTGCCTTCTTGGAGAGGTACGAAATTAGGGTAGATAACCATTGTAACTATGAGATGGACACGTGAACCAATTATTGCTTAGGCGCACGCGTCCTGGCCCCAGCTAGTCTACTGGCCACCTCTCTGATCAATGGAAGCATTGGCCGTTCTAAATTTTAATGGGTCGTCCTACTCTTGGGTCTCTACTCGCCCACTTACTCTTCATTTGGTCAATGGACGCGTTGACCATCCAAGCAGAATTGGGCCATTTTCTCCTTCGTGAGCCAGCCCATCACTAGCGTCCACATCACTAGCCCCCCATACTGGTGATCTGAGACTCCGAGCTCCAACATGTTCATGATGGGACGTTTTTGGCTAGGTAACTTGCTCGAGACAACTTGAAACTGGCAAAGGTGCTTAGTCTACCGATCGTATTACTTGCGGCTGTTGATCGTAACACCAAGATCTGGGGAACTGAATTGAAAAACCGTTGACCGAATTCATTAACCACTATGGTAAGAATCCAGGGAACTCGGCAGGTATAGCAGTGTTGACCAGATCGTTGACCATTCTAGCTAAAATCCGGAGAATTGAGTGTGAAGAGCATCGTTAACCGGATCATTGACCATTCTAGTCAAAATCCGAAGAGCTTGTGAGGAAAGCAGTGTTGACTGAATTTGTTGATCGCTCTGGCCAAAATTCGGAGAACTTGTGGCAATTAAAACGATGCACCATCATGACATCGGACTGTCAGACGAAAAGGCTGCCATGTGTCAACATGTAATGAATTTACGATCCCAGTAATTAATTCTGTAGGAGATTTAATTCGATTGCACCCTTTCCCGTTGCGACACATGTCCACATAATGGGTGTACTTTTTCAAGGCGTTGCCTTGCCAATGGTTGCGTGCCTTTACAAAAACCAATCCGTTCGTTCAACTTTCCCACATTGAAAATTTTCTAAGTCTCTACTACTCTTCTTCCCTTCATTTTCATGGCTCATTCTATTATCGAGATTGCCTCTGTGATTATCTCTGGTAAGGTGAGAGAGCTGTATGTGGAGTTTAATATTCCAGATGAGATCATCCCCGTGATGCCTAGTGAGCACGACAAGACCTACTTCCCTCCTCGGGGTTGCATTACTTTGTGCGAGGTTCATCTGAGAAGTGGGCTTCGCATCCCCGTCTTCAAGGAGCTGCTGGACATATTTACAGTGCTCCAAGTTCCCATCACATGTCTCCATGCCAACGCCGTGCGTTTTCTTTGTATGTTATGTATCTTCCTACACCAGCATTCACAGATGCTAACAAAGGAGGCCGTTGGGGTGATATTTCGATTCACTGATAGTGAAAACTGGATCTCTCTGTCCCCCAAAGACACTCCTGTCGGCGAGGCCATCTACGATTCACTGAAGAATTGGAAGGACCGCTATTTCTTCGAATGTGTCGGTGACTCATGGCCCTTGTCCCGGGATTGTGGCAAGGTCTCTATGGCTTTCAGCGAGACGCCCAAGAGTGATAAGGTGGATGTCGTGGAGCCACTGCTGGTGCTGGTGAGAAAATACATTGACGAGTTTAGGAGAGATCATTTGGTTTCCGTGGGTAAGCCAATAAAGTACGTTAGGGACCTCCTTCTTTGGCTCAAAAGATCAGATCGTCGCCAGATGCCTCACAGTGCAAGAGGAAGGCTGGCGCCATTTCCATTGATGCAGTTGGCGCACCTTCCACCAGCGATGCACCCAACAGTCCAAGGCGTAAAAGGGCTACAACGATAGTGCTTTCTTCTTCCTCATCCTCCACAGAGCCAAATTACGTAATAGTCGGACGAATTGCTGGAGCCGAAGAGCGCTCTGGAGTAGAGGCAGGTGTGGAGGAGTACAAGGCCATGCTACGCACCGCTGCAAGCAGCGTAGTCATTACACAACCGCAGCCGATGGGTTTGGCAGTACAGGCTACGCCGACGGAGCAACCACCTACAGCCGCCAGGATGGGCCGGCTGATGAGCCACAAGCTAAGCTAGAGGAGCCATCCTTGGAGCCGCTTTCTGCGCCTAATGATCCAACTGCTGGAGAGCTTTTTGTGGCGGCTGACCACAGTGCTGAGTTAGTGGAGGAGATTGCTATTGAGGCTTTAGCGGAGTGTGCTGAGGTGGCTGTCTCTCCTAGTCCTCCACCATCAGCTCCATGGTCACAGAGCAGGCTAGTGAGGAGGCAACGAAAAGTCTGGCTGGTAACTTTTTGAGGCTTCCCTTCTCTTCTTTCTTTTCCGTTGTAGTTTAACTCCTTTAATTTTTGACAGGAGGCAAAAGTTATGGGCACAATGGGCAAGGCACTGCATCAACATAACCTGATGATCCAGGATCGAGAAAAAGAGATTGCCTAATTTGAGGAGGAGGTGGACCTATTGAGAGCCCAGCACCAGGAAGAGAAGGCCGCTCTCCAGTCAGAGTTGTCTGAGTCTAGAGCAAAATCTGTGAGACTAGAAGACAAGGCTGCTAGGACTACGGGGCATACCGACGGCCTTCTGAGAAAGATAGCCTCATTAGAGAACACGCTATCCACTTGCATACGCCCTCATGAGGTTTCTTAGGCGTTGTGGATACGGTTATGGGAAGGCATTAACATCAGTCACCGCATTGTCCATCTGGTGGATCCTAATTTTCCTATTGGTGCCATTGACCTAGTGAACCGTACTACCTGGCAATGTGAGAACCTTGTGGATCAGTCCCAAAGTGTGCCGGGGCCTCTCCCGCCTCCTCCAGGGAGCTCTACTCCTTAGATTTTGTGCTCATTTTTTTCTATTGATGTAATCTGTAAGCATACTTTTGACATTAATAAAATAGTTATTTCATAAACATACTGCGTTTCATGACTTCACTTTGATTAATCGTTCCTTTAGCTATTTGCTCATTGTATTAGCGGGCCTACTTGGTGTACCTTGTGCCAGTTGGTTGTCTGTCTCATAACATTGGAGATGTTTGCTATACTCTCAGATGGATTTAAGTCCTCAATGAGACATCAGGATGAATCCTGAAGTCGTATCAATCCGATCGTGAGTTGAGGCTTGAGTGGCACTGCCCATGTTTGATCTTGGGAAGCCGGCTTTGTACAGAGCACTTGCTCCTAGGATGTTGACCATCGTAGACTGACAGTGCTAGCTCCTGTTGGAGGAGGTCGTCACGTGTGCCGCTTAAACACCCTAAGATTTTGAGTTAGACCACGAACAGGCCGTTTGGATGATTAAGGTTTAATTCGACCGCTCATGGGCTAACTGAATGACTAAGGTTCAATTTGACCATTTACAGGCCGTCTAGATGACTAGAGTTTAATTCAACTGTTCATGGGCTATCCAGATAACCAGAGTTTAATTCAACCGCTCATTGGCCACCAGGATGACTAGAGTTTAATTGCGAACGGGTCAAAACTCGCCTGACTTAGGGGCAGTATAGATCATTTATTTCGTACAACCTGCAAGCAAGCATTCATATGGAAAAGAAAAAGAAAGAAAAGAACATATAGCACAATGCAAGTGGAAAAAAAACTTCTTCTTTTATTAATAACCTTGTAATGTTACAAGCATGTTCATGCCACACAAATGACCTACTTGGGTTTTCATTGGAAGTAGCGCTTTAGGTGGGTCGCATTCTATATCTGTGGGACCAACTTGCCGTTCTGAGTTTAGTGTTTGTATACTCCATTCCGCAGAACGGTTGAGATTAGAAATGGGCCTTCCCAATTAGGAGTAAGCTTATTCTGATTTGTGGTCTTACCCGTAACCTCTATACTTCGCAAGACCATGTCTCCAATTTTGAATTGCCGTGCTTTCACTTTCTTATTGTAATAACAAGTGACTCATTGTTGGTAAATTGCAATCCGTATCTTAGCAGCGTCACGGACTTCCTCCAACAAGTTTTAGTGTTCCCTGAGTTTTTGGGAATTACCAAGTGGGTCAAAAGCTTCTACCCTAAGACTTGAGAGCTTGATCTCAACCGAAAAATACCGCTTCTGTCTCGTAACAGAGACTAAATGGTGTCTCGCGAGTTGGTTCATTTGGAGTCATCCGGTATGACCACAGGACGGAGGGCCCCTCGTCGACCCAGGAGCCCCGTGCGTCTTCCAGGTTGGTCTTCAGATCGTAGAGTAGTGTATGGTTGGTGATCTCTACCTGTCCATTTGCTTAAGGGTATGCCGCGAAGTATGTACCAATTTAATGCCGAGATTGGTGTAATACTTGGTGATGTGTGTAATGTACTGATTTTTGAAGATCTTCGATAATAAAAAATATTAAGTTATGAAGGCATGATTTTTCATTTATGAATTTATTAGCTAATGCGAAAGTGTCAATAGGATGAGAGGGAAAGTCTGGTCAACTCATGATTGACAGCTATCATGTAATAAAAGGCTGGCCACCCAAAGTATCAGGATGCCAGATGACTGGTATGCGTGATATGTTGGAATGCCCAAATTGCCGGTGTGAAGCAATGGCCGGGCGGCTTTTGTGAGGTAATGGCCTAGTGGCTTTTGTTAAGCAATGGTTGGGTGGCTTTTGGTGAAACAAATTTGCTGGGTAGCTCCTAAGGAGGCAATCTGCTGGCCCGCTTTTGAGGAGTACATGACTGAGGAAACGAGCCTAACTTTTCAGAGACCACGAACCCAACCTCCCAGAGACCATGAGCCCAACCATCCGGAGACCATGAGCTAAACTTTTCGAAAACCATGAGCCCAATCTTCCGGAGACCATGAGCTCAACTTTTTGAAGACTATGAGCCACATTCCGAAGACCCTGAGCCACATTTCAAAGACCATGAGCTCAAAAATCGGAGACCAAGATTCATGCCAAATTCTGGAGACCATGAGCCACATTCCGGAGACTGTGAGCTCAAAATCATGAGATGAAGATTCATGCCACATTCCGGAGACCATGAGCCAAAATCCAGAGACCAAGATTCATGCCAAATTCTAGAGACCAAAATGCACAAAATTCCCGGAGACCAGTGAGCCAAAATCCGGAGAACAAGATGCACAAATTTTTTGGAGACCATGAGCTAAATTTTCGGAGACCTTGGAAGAAATTTCGGAGGCCTTGGATGAAATTTTGGAGACCTTGGAGAACAAAGAGATGATCCGGAGACCCTGGATGAAAACTTCCGAAGACCATGAACCAAAGTTGCTTCCGGAGACCATGGTGATGTTCGGAGACCATGACAAGGTGTTCGGTGATCATGAGGGGTTTTTGGAAACCACAAAAGATAATCCGGAGACCATGAGGGATTTTCAAAGACGATTTCTGAATATAAAAATTTCGAGATATTTTTCAAAAACGATTTTCGGAGAGGACTTTCAGAAAATTCCCGGAGAGGAAGTTAGAGTACACAAGTTAACCGAAAATAATGAGGAAACCAGTGTAGATTGATAGTAGACACAAATTGTTGACCGATTATGATAGAAGACCGGATTGACTTGATGGGCGATTTTGATTAAAGAATGATTGACGAAATCTGGGTAGGTGACGTGCTCTCACCCACTCTGCCGACCTTCTAGAAAGGACAGAGGAGCAAGTAGAGAAATACAAACTAGTTAACTTGCCCCACTTACTACCACCAACCCTAATACCTATAAATATTGAATATGAGAATTAAGATAAGAGATTTGGAAAAATTTTGGGAAAAACCACGAAGGACTTCAAGCCAGATCTAAGTAATAAAATTCATAGAGCCAATTCTAGGCAAATGTACCCTACGTTTTCAATAATTTTATCTTTAAAATCTGTAAAGTAATATTGTTTTCATACTACGTGATGCATGATAAGGTAATTGACTTCTACATGTTGTCATTATTTATGAATGCATCATTAAAGAACTTTGGTCATTTAAATTAAGGAAGAATTTCAATTAATTGTATGTTTAAAAGAAGTCCTGTTATTTGCATGAAAAAAATGACCGGCTATTTGTACGAGCATACCTTTAAAGATCCCCAAACTTTTACACCTTAAAAACCTCTAGACTTTTGCTGATTACTTTTAGGAGCTAGTAATTTGAAGAATAGAATTTTGATGGCCGAGTAGCTGCATGTCTAGACTGTAGCTATTTCTAATCATTGTGGTAGAGTAGCTGCAAACCTAAAATATAGTCGTCTTCAAACCTTAGTGGCTGAGTAGCTGCATGCCAAAAATGTAACTGTTTTCGAATCATGATGGTCGAATAGTTGCATGCCTAAAATATAGCCGGTCTTAAAAAAAGGAAAAAGCTTGACTTTTTGGGCTTAAATTTCAATGTGGCAACTTATTTTCATGAATTTACTTCTGGCCAAGTGACGTTTTGTATGTATGATATTTTCACCTGGTTTCATTGGTTTTATTTTAAAGCTATAATTATATATGTTTTAACCTAATGGTACACTGTTGAATATTGCTCACCCCTTACTATTTTTTTGATTTTAAGAGGAATAAGAATTTATGACAGAGGAAAATAAATAGAACCGGACAGACTAATTAGGCTAATCAATCATATTGGATTAATATAGCCAAATCATGGGCAAAAAAAAATTTTTTTGATATATTTTGAAATATTTTGGAAACTTTTGTATTATGGGCTTGCTATCTAAATGAACCAAGTATTTAAACACTTACGTCAAATTTTATGGTTTGTGAAATTTTGGTTTTAGTGGCATCTCACTCGTCTTTGTCTTGCATTGTAACTGATCGACCTTGTTTTCTGGCCGGTCAAGTTAACGTTGGCCAATGAACCTTGGTGGCCAACTTGAAAAATCTGGCCATTGATCCTGTGTGTGAAAAAACAAAAGAAATAAAAGAAAAATTTTTTATGTCCACTTTTTGACCCAAATATATTATTATATAGTGTAAGTACGATAAGTTCATGGATGCCGTATATGGTGGAATATGGTTGATCTGTCACAATGCATTTTTTTGAGAATTGAGTTCTGTTGTCGGTTACGATGACCTTGAGAATGCCAAATCTGTACACTATACTCTAGTGGACGAATTCTAATGTATTGTGCTTGGTGATCTTAGTCAGCGCGGTGGCCTCAATCCATTTGGTGAAATAATCAATGCCTAAGATAATAAACTTCCTTTATCCAGCCGCAATGGAAAATAGACCGAGAATATCGAGCCCCTATTGCTCAAAAGGCCAAGGAGTTTGGAGGGATCTCAACTCTGCAGGTGGCTGGTGGTGAAGATTGCCATGGAGCTTGCAATTTTCACACTTCTTCAGGAACTCCAGGGCGTCCTTTTTCATCATTGGCCAGTAATATCCCTAGCACATGACCTTGAACACTAGGTTCTTGCCATCTATGTGTGATCCACATATTCCAAGGTGGATTTTGCTCAAAGTATAGTCGACCTCCTTGGGAGTAAGGCACCGTAGGTACGGAGTCGAATAGCCACGACAATAGAGCCGTCCATCGACTATAGTGTACCAACCAGCTGTCTTTTTAATCCGCTTGGTTTCATCCACGTTCTCTGGCAGTTCTTAGTCCGCCAGATATCTCTAGTAATGTGTCATCTAGTTTTCAGTGTCGGAGACTTGCATCGCTTTATGTTCCTCTATACTGGAAGTACTCAAAACCTCTTTCATGTCCCTTGAGTACTGCTCTGGATCGTTGACCGCCGCTACTCTAGCAAGTTGGTCAGCCTTCCAATTCTCGATTTTGAGGACATGAACCAGGTTCAGGTTGTCAATTTTCGTCGAATTTTAGTCTCCGTTCGCTTAATTTTGGATCCTTCACACCACAATTTCAAATAAGAAGTCAGGTAACGATAGAATTTGGTCCCACCGAAAATAATCCGACGCTCAAGTCAGTAATTAACCTTCCGAAATGAGAAGGTGGATACAGCAGATCAGTACGATTGCTGACGAGTGTTTTGTGTAGGCGGGAGCACACTCGTAGGCGGGAGCAAAACTTTTCAGCCTAAAGTTCGCTGGGAATTGGAATATGAGAGAGAGAGCGCTAGAGGGTTCGAGAGAGATTAAGAACTTCTTAGAGCTTAAGATTACTTGAAGGCTTTTTGCGGGCATTTTAGTACGTATTTGATAGCGTGCCTTTGAAGAGAGCTTTCATGGCTTTTTATAGCCATCGTCATGGGCTCCTTCCTTATGCAGAAAGGCAGGATGCCCGTACTCTGCTAGGGATTATTGTCTTTCTTAGCGCAGGCGTGAGTGCTTTTCTGATTGTAACGGTTTAAGAAATTAATCTCCTTCATTCTGTATTTTATAATTGTTAGGGTTTTCAGCAAATAGCGCACAGATTCTGACACCTTCTTCCTGAGATGTGCACTGATTTTGGAGATGACCGTTACAATGGAGCCTGCCTTCTTAGAAAGGTGAGAAATTAGGACAAATGACTGTTGTGGCTCTGAGATAGACACGTGGACCAATTACTGCTTGGGCCACGTGCGTCCTGGGCCGCAACCGGTCTACTAGCCACCTCTCTAGTCAACGAAAGTATTGACCGTTCTATACTTTAATGGGCCCTCCTACTCTTGTATCTCCACCGGCCAACATACTCTTCATCTGGTCAACAGACTCATTGATCATCCAGGCAGAATTGGACCATTGTAGATTTGGGTTGTTTCCTCCTTTGTGGGCCAACTCGTTATTGGTGTCCCCATCAATATCATATACTTGGATATGACAATATGTCATTGAACTCATGAAACTTATCTTTTGACATATTCAATATAAATTACTTGTTTATTTATATACGTGTATTACACCTTTGCTATAAGGTTTAATGGGGTTAAGAACCTATAATTTATAGCTTTACCAATGAGGCATGGCATTGGTGTGGTTTAAATAGTATTGGATCATCGTTAATTATTATATTAAAAATTATATTTATTTTGATAATTCATATTTATTGGAATCCTAAGTCAGAAATTTTGTTCTCATTATCCTCATTTGTATATATCTAAAGTGTATTTGGCTTACTCTTATAGACTTTGTGCTTTTTTGGAGTAGTGGCTTGACATTTGCATGGCCGGTGCTGACGTAGAGTATTTTTTAGAATAATATTGATGGACAATAGTTGTCTTAATTTTATTAACCTTATAGAGTGGTATAAAAATACTCCTTTGAGTTTGCGTAGTGGAGATGTATGTATTTTTATGACTTGTGTTTTGTTGATAACACATGTAAATAGATAAATTACACGTGGTGAGAGTTATGATTTAGTGTAATGTTATTATCTAATTAATGGTTAGGTGTCGAACCGCGACAATTATAATATTACATATTATATAAAAATATCTCAAACAAGTGACAATGGAAGTCCAAAAGGATAACAAAGCCAAACTAAGCCTCAACGTGAAACCTATATCGCGAGCATCAAAATAAATAAATAAAAAAAAACCAAGTCTATTTCTCAACTAAATTCCCTCCGTGAAATCAACTGTCTTTGGTTAAAGGCATTGTGGTGTTTGGCTGATTTGATACTTTTTAATTATTCAATCATATGCAAATAGTTAGTTAAGTGGGAATGCAAATTATTGTTCATTTATTCTAAGAGTGGCCGCAAAGGATATTGCCAGTACTGATTGTGACCATAGTTTCAATGATTGTGGTAATCGTGGTGATGCCGGTGGTGATGACTATGATAGTGATGGTGATCAAGTAACGTTGGTGGTGGCAGCCTGTAAAGGCGATGACTTGTGTGGTGGCTCGCAGCCGTGGTTGCAGCATTGACTAGTGTGGAATTAGCGGTGATAACAGTGATAACAATTATTATTGGATTGAATAGTTATTTTCTAGATAGACCAAATAATATATATGTATATATTTTTTTTTCCTTTACTATT
>JAODPA010150501.1:0-15013 GCA_025585075.1 Nepenthes mirabilis
TGATATTAAAAGCTATAATCTTAGAAGGGGAAAAACAACTTGAATAAAAGTATAGGGATGATGTGGGTGTCTATTTTACTTTAAATAATAATTGAAATTAATAATATTTTGACTAATAATATTACGGAGGGACTTACATAATTTGTTCAAACAAGGCACTCAATTGGGCATAGTCTTGCTAGTTGGTCGTTGCCTGTTATAATACACTGTTAGTCGTGGTTCTGGAATGCTCTAGAAAGAGCCGGAGAATTCCTTCCGCTCCGTTTCACAGACGGCGGCCAGCGTTCCGAGTACGGGTCAACAGCAATAATCTGCTTTTGCTTATTTCCTCGGCAGCTTTTTATTAAAAGAGCCCAACTACCCTACTGCTACGGTGCACGTCTACCTCACGATGCCCACCGTCCATCAATCTTATTCCGTACACATCCCCGATTATCACCCTTCGATCTGGACGGTGAAGAATTTCCCGTCATCTCCCACGCAAGATTTTGAAAACGCCCAGGTCGCGCTTCACGCAACGAAAAAAATCTACTTTCTCGTCAACCAGAAAAATTAAAAAAAATAATCGAATTTAATTTCCATCAAATTTAGAGAGAGAGAGAGAGAGTGAGAAGCACGGGGAGAAACGAGGCGAGCAACTGTATTTCTCACATCGAGGGGAGAACACTGCATATGAAGCTCCACCCCACCCTCTCTTTCTCATCTCGAAGACGCTGAACGGTGATTCTGTTAATGTTATGAAACCAGAGGCATGTGAGATGTGTTGCCTTCTCTCTCTCTCTCTCTCCCTCCCTGCCTCTCGCTCCATATTTCACTATGCATGGTTTTCTTTAATTTTGTGTTTGGTATACTTCAGATTGATTTTGATCGCCTTAGGTTGGGTGATCTCCGGTTTGGATTGAGGTTTTTATGTTCTTGATTACTAGGAGTGGCTTCTACTGTTGACGTAATCGTTTGAATTTCAAATTTTCTTGGGTATTTATGGTATCACACCTAGGGCTTCAAAATGGATCCAAAATGAACGTAATCGTTTTTATGTTATTGATTTCAAATTTTGACTTGTTTCTGCAGTTGTTAGGTTTTGGATTGAACTCAAATCTTGGCACTAGGAAATTATTGATTCTTGTCACTATGTGTTGATGCTTGCAGTCGATCTGGCTTTGAAATTGATCACTTGTTTTGGTCGTCGTGATTTTTTGTATGATATAAAAATGCTCTCTGGCTGAATTCGTTGTATAGTTTGTTCCGCATGTTTTCTGATAATAGCGTGCTACTCCAATACTTGTTAAGTGTCACTGAAATTCTGTGTTGCGAAATAAAGGATGTGAAGAACCGAAAAGAATATAAAATTCTGGTATGGAGAGTGGTAACTGATATGATCGTGAATCTTGGACTAAATGTTTCATGAATTTGCAAAGCACACAAGATGAAACCGACTTTTGTCGATGGATGGATTCTGTTGGGGAAAACTGTTCTTTTAGCATTTGTATTATTTGTCATGGTTTTTACTTTTAAGTGTTACTTTTTTATGAATATATTTAAGAAAAGTACCAACATAATTGCTAAATATAGTTATTTTGTAAATTTATTGTTAGTTTGAGTGTCTTTTAATGTTTAGTTCTGAAATTTATATTTTTGGTCTTTTGTAGATGACTTGAATTTTTTGCTTTAGCAAAGTGATTGTGGTGCTTTGATTGGATACATCCTTGGAAGAATTTGTTTTTTCTTTTTTTTTGGGCAAAGTGATTGTTGTGCTTTGATTGGATACATCTTTGGAAGATTCGTGATCTTATCGATTCACGAGGAAAACAATCTACGAAATAGCATCAAGAGATACTCTAAATGGGTTGTCTGCATTTGTTTCAATATATATTTTGCAGTTACTAGGTCCCCAAGTGGAAATTCTTGTTGTGAGGACTAAAGTGTTCTACATGCAAAACTTAAAGGATTGAATTCTATGAGAATGGAGTCAGTGGGATTCAGGGATGTATACAACGGAATCTTAAAGAAAAGTTGCTCGCACTTGGTGTAAGATATTTGGGGAGATGATCTGTCATTGTGACATACCATAATTTCTATAATTGATGGCTGGAAGCAAAGTTGAGGAAAGCAATAGGTTGTTTAATTGTGGTCTGTGGCTCACTAATTTGATCAGCTGAAGAAAAGGTGGCATTGGCTTGTTAAGCTTCACAAAGTAAACTCGAATGAGCTTCTACTTGGATAGTCATGATTCATGCTTGAATAGTCTGATTTTATCTAGTCTAGTTGTGGTATTAGCATGTCGCTAAAGATTGGGTTGTTAATATAATTTGCTCGAGTAGATCTATTTTTTTTTTTTTTAGCTTCCACAAGGCAATCTTACACTGGTCTCCACTTGGCAATTTGAATTGTGCTTGTTAGTGATTCTAAAGATTTGTAGGTTGGAGATTACAATTAGAATTTCTTAGAAGCATTAAGCTGCTCCTGAAAGCTGCACGTGATTCCTTAACCCCTCTTTACATGTTGGAGCATATGTTAACAACCACCATCTTGCTCCTTTGGTTATTTTGGCTACAGTTTAATATGTAGAGCCTTAGTACCCATTTTATGCCTTGCAAATTTACCAAAAATTACTATATTTGAATTAGTTTTCACTAACAATCATTCCAAGGGTTTTACTCATGCGACGATGAGAAGTTTTGGGAATTTACAAAGAAGGCCATGAAGGTATTTGAAGATATTGAGGCTAGAAGGAAGGGGTATAATAGGATTCCAATAGCATCGAAGGAATGATATGAACGAATTGCGTGCCAATTAAAATAGCTTTTGATTTTTTTTATTTGTTTTGTTTGTTTGAAACAGTAGCAACATTTTTACAATAAAGGGGTACGTCAGCCCCGAAACCCCATGATGCGGGGGCTTCATGTAGTAGACTTCCCTTTTTTGCTTTTGGTCTTCCTTTCTTGGGTTTATTTTGGGAAATTGAATGGCAAGGTTGCTAGTTGTTCTATTTTAGGGGTTGTATTGGCAAGCTTCATAATTAATTCATATATTGTTCCTGCTGATTACAAGAAAGGGCTCAATGTATAGAAAATTTTTTTTAAAAACAAATTAAAAGAAGCCTATTTAGTATTTACAAGATTTAAAGGGAGAGAGTAGTTGAGGAAAGAAATGACACGTCAAGTACAACAACTGGAAGGGGAAAGCAAAACATAAAGATCAGTACTAGGATGTGCTCAAGTTGGGCTATCCTGTAATTAAGTTATTCAAGTTTAGTACATTGCTCAAGTTTTTGAATCCTTAATTTAATAAGCTCAAAGAATGGATGGAGCTTGGCTTGTTAAATTTTTTGGGCCACGTTTAAATACGCTTTTGATGGAGTTGAATTGAGTTCAGTCTGTTTTGCTCTTTCCTTTAAATGCTTATGTATCTTATGTAACATATACTTACTTTGGTAATGACTCCATCTAATGTCATCTAACCCTGGCTTGTGTTCTGGAATTTCAGCTGAACCTGGATTGTGGACTCAATATCATTTCTTCACGTGCTGTTATAATTATTTCTTATGTAATATCCACTGCATATTGTTCTATTTCTGTTGTTCGTGGGAGGCCAATTAGCCTTGGTGTATGCCAGAGGGTTTCACATCTCTCATCTATAAACCTTCTGCCTTTGTCCCTACAGTCAAAATATTTGGTCATCCTACTTGGACCAAACCTGTAGGCCATTCAACCTAAGCATAATGTGCATAGATATTCCTACATTGTCTGCTGTGTGACAAAAGCCTTTTTGCCTTGCTGTTACTAATTTTGTGGTAGACATCATGTAGTATTCAAAGATCCAAATAGATTAGGCAAGCATTTTTCTATTGGAGATTGTTGTACTAAAGTGGGTTTCGAAAAAAGTGATGCATGTGTTTCTTTGCATTCAGCTGATACATATCTAAGAGTAGTTTCATCTTGGATGGAAAGACAGGAGGTTGGCAATTCAGCTGAAGTGTCATTGAAGAGGAGAGCATGCAGTTGTAGGCTTCTGACAAGTAGTGCAGCAAATTGCTCTTTTATTTCTTCCTCAAGTTACAGCTCATTGTTTGAAAATGTTGAAAGTAAAGCAAATTCTGGGGTGCTGGGTAACTGCGAATGCACTGAGATGCATCAAAGTGTGAATACTGGCCAGATCATTGTGAGAGATGGGGTACTTAATCACTTGGATTGCCATGGTGATGATGTCTCCTGTATCAGCAAAGCTGATGGAACCAACATAATGATGGGTGCTCATAGGAGTGATGCGGACCAGAAGACTTCAATCTGTAGTTCAGATTCAGTTAATAGTTTTCTCCCAACAGGATTTCAAAAATCCATAACAATTGAAGATTCTAAGGAGATCCCTGATAGTGGTCAGTGTATGGTAAAGGAAAAGGAAAGATATTTGCCTAAACCTCGTGATGCTTTACATTTGACTGAATACTTTTCAGACAGATCAGATCCATCAGAGACTTCTTTATGTAGAAATGAGCCATCCGCTGCTATCTCCTTGAAGGTATGGTACACAGGACATAGATCTTAATTGGCAAGATAATTTATATGTAATGCAGACTCCTGAGTTTTATCCAGTCTTTCTGTTATCAGGGTGAACCTGTTCAATGCTCTGTGGAACAAGTTGATTTATCAGTAGCAAGAGCAGAATGTGATGAACATATGCATGCTAAGCCGTCCACAGTGGAATCTGAAATGATTGACAGGAATAAGTTAGCTGATGATGCATTGAACAGTTCTGAACAAAATGAACATTTGAAGATCAGTGCGGGCCTTGATGATCTCAAGAAGCAGGAACTTCCTTTGCAATCTCATGCAATGGGTGATAATGTTAGACTAGATGAACTGATCGACGTATGTTCTGTTTTCTTTTATCCTTTCTGTGTGCCATGATAGTCAAGGATGATTGCATGACTTTCTCTTGGTTAGAGTTGATGAATTCTATGAAACTGTCAGAATCTCTGACAGAAGAGCATGAAACCTTAAACACTGAAACTAGTCCCCCGTTGAGCCATCAGAAATCTAGAAGGATGTGGATAAGAAAGTGAGGATGGGGATTCCATAATACTCCGTATCCCTCATGGCCCATATCAGATTTGGTGGCTCTGCATTAGATGAAAATGTAATTGGGTTCCAAGACTTGTCTTCCATGAGAATTTAATCTCTAGCATCTCCAGCATTCTCTATCATCATGTTAGAGGTTCTGTTGAAATCATATGATCTGTTAGAATTTGGATAAAAGGAGAATTTTTAGCTCTATTTGGGCTTCAAGGGTGGTGAACGTTGGTTTTATGGTAAGGGTATGCCACTATGACTTTAAGGTCACTAGTTCAAACTACGAAATAACTCCTCTCTGCAATGCAGCTTCCCTAATGCAATGCAGGACTAAGGTTAAGCACATTTGACAATCCTGTGATCTTTCAATGCTCAAAACCCTATACACCATACGACCCTTAAGACTTGCAGGAGCCTCATGGCTCCTATTGTGGTGCACCTTTCTACTTATCACTCTACTCCTGGACTCTAAGCCCAAATGAAAGTGTAAAAAGAGAGTAATTTTTGTGGGAGTTTTAATCCTGTTGCCAGAGCAGTGCCTGTGGATGCTGGCATGTCAACCAGTTCTGGGCCTTCTTTTCTCTTTGTTTCTAGCATATTGGGTAAAATTCCTGTGAGGGTTGTTTTCACATCTGTGGAAATCCAAACCTAAATCACATGATTCGACTCGAGTTGACCATGTGGGGAAAAAACTCAAACCTAAATACTTGTTATATATCCATCATAAATAAAATATCTATAATAAAAACAATAACCCAAAATGAGAGATGTATAAATGTTTATAAACAAAATAAAACTCAAGGGAATGCAATTCTGACAAACTATCTAGCATCTCAAAAAACAGAAAAGAAAAATTCATTTCTCAATATATAGCAGTTAGACTCTAAATTCGCCTCTACTTGAAATCTCTTCAGCAACTATACGATTGTCACTAAAACGATATCAACGTGCTATACTTTAAAGTCAAGAAAACGTAAGGGTGAGCCAAATATTTAACAATGATATCATCAATAATAATAGTAATCAATAAACAACTCGGATAACTATATCAAATATGCAATAATAATAACATGCGACCAGCCATCAACTATCTAAGACTCAACGTTATATCGAAAGCACGTCTTATGAGCTACAAGAAGCTATTGTCAAAGGTTTTCACTGAAACGGAACACATGAACTCAACTAGGATTTCATCAAATCCGAATATCAATAAAGACGTAGGTTCCGTCAAACCTATCTTATCAAATGCCCCAATTATGAAGGATATTACAACAATCTTTTCGGATTATTCTGTCACTTTGAATTAATGACTATGTGCCTGCCACCAACGATTAGGTAAATACTACAAGGTAACCTATACTTGCAAGTTTGATAAGCGATTAACTTCATGGTCTTATAATACAGAACCACCCTCAATGCATATATATCGAAATCAACTCCGATGATCAATATTCTCATTACCCCCTCAAGGTAAGCCCAAAATATGCCACATTTGTATTTCCGTGGTCCAATTAGAATTTATGCCCACAAGGGGTCTAACATACTCTATCTTAAATCTATATGTCAAACCCCAACACCCATCGGTACAATATCCCTTGATATGTCGATATACTTTGTTTTACAAGACTATAAATCCCTCCAAGAATAAAGATCTTAATCTATCAGAATATGAAAATTAGTATCGGACAATTATAGACCATGTTAAGATTTTATAATTTTCATATTCATTATGATCGTAGTGTTTTTATATAATTTTATTTACTTTAATCATAGATATCAAGAATATAGTCATGCATTCAAATATTACGTGGAGAAAGGTGACTAATGACAAAGGACATTTTCTCTCCAAATATATTAAGTGCTTGCATGTCGCACCCAACAGGTGTATTATTGTCCTACACTCTCGGCATAACTTTGGAATAACTATTTTGGGCCTCAGATCTAAACTTTGAACCAGAACAATATTTTGATCCTTTGGCATTTAAATGCTGGCTGGCATGGCAGGCTCATGCCGCACGAAAAACGATGAAAACCCAGCCATGCAAACATTAAGCATACGTCTTCTATACTTGTTTCTTTTTTTAAAAAAAATAATTGGAACAAATAAAAGTCAAAGGAAATTTGTGGATTTTGATTATCAAAAATATATTTATATATATATATGCAAGGACTTTTGAGAAAATGATTAAATTGTTTAAGAATGGTAAAAATTTCACTTACAACGATGAGAATATCTATGAACAATAGAAATTTCACTTGTAATGATAAGAATGCCCGAGAACAGTAGAAATTTCACTTGCCTCAAGATGCGTAAAAATGGTCAATCAATAAACACGAACGGTCACCACATCTACTCTTTAAATGGATTTTGGAATCATTATCAAAAGATCGTTCTGCCATGCAAAATAAGAATGCTAGATCAGGTGCTTTTCTTTTTTCTTTCTCTAGCTCATGATTCTCTCTCTCTCTCTCTCTCTCTCTCCCCCCTCCAAACACTTAAGAGTAATAAAATTGCAACAACTATAAACCAAGGGAACCACCACTTAAATAAGAGTTGGATGATGGTGGGACAACAATCAAAGAGAGGGTGGCTTGAGGATGAATCAAATCTTTACCAATTAATTTCCTATTTAATTGCTAATAAACTAATCAAGCTAATAGCCCTTAAGATACATATAGGTGCGGCCAATATATGGGAAAAAGGAAGAGTATTCAACTAGATATTGTGAAGGCAATTAGGGTGGTGGCTAAAGAGGTTTGAAGCAAGACTCCTATTTAGTTTTATTTCCTCCCTTAATAATAGTTAGTTTAGTGGTGATATAATGTCTTAAATTTCATGATTAATTGGATGAGATGCATGCATAAGGATGATCAAATATGATGAGAAAAGAAGAGGCACGAGTTCTAGAATTTCTAGTTGTATTTAATACACTTTACAATTTACATTATAATTAAGGTCTATTTTGATATTAATACTCTAATTAATTAATTATCCACTTTTAGTTAGCAAGTTGTAATTAATATATTAAGGCAAGTTATTATTAATTGTTAATTGTTCATGGGATGATTACTAAAATACCCTTCCAATGGTCCCGTGAACTTGACACGATTTGCTTCTTCATAAAGTTAGCCTATGCTCATTTGCAATAATTAGCTCATTAATTACCATCATTATTAACCCCCTCGAGTCACGAGTCTAATAAATCCAAATCAAAACATTGAGGTGTTACAGCATTTCTTCTAATAGTAGTTTGAACCTAAGCTGCTAAGAAGTATGGTTGTGTATCTGTGCCAAAATGTTGTTTTCAGCTGTTATAGGTTGTTGCAAAATTATTGTGACTTTGAAACACCCATGAATGATAATTCTAGAGTCTTGGCAATGTTCTCTCTCCTTTCCTGTCCATGCTGTTGGTTGGGTACAAATTGAGATGTTGCAGTATATGTAATGTAAATTTCATATATTTCTGCTCCTAAATTGCTGGGTTTAGTCAAACAGATGATACTTAAAATCTCAAATCATTTAGAATGTGAAATATATTGATTCATTTACTGATGCTTCTAAATTATTGAGTATGGCCAGCCAGATAATTATTTTGGCCAGGAATCACACAATTAGAAGTGTATGAGGATTAAAATAGGTATTTGCAAATTTCCTAAGTATTAGTGGTAGAATTGATGATTTGGGGGTAAATTGGATTGATGAAAGGAGTTGAATGGAACATTTAGTGCATTTTCAGAATATATGACAGGCTGCAGATCAGTATGTGTGGGATGTTGAACATGTGATGTCATTTTTTTTTTCCCTTCTAGATATTTTTGATATTTCAAGTATGCCTCTCTCTCTCTCTCTCTCTCTCTCTCTCTCCCCCCACTTTGGGGGAGGTGGTGGCCTGGATGTTGCATGTAGCTTTTGTTAATTGTTATAGTTAGTTGCACTTACATGGATATTGTGGTTTTCTTTGTTATATAACATACTGTGGCTGCATGTTGTTTAGGTACGGGCTTGTGACATCTGTGGTGATGTTGGTAGGGAGGCCTTGCTTGCTATTTGTAGCAAGTGCAGTGATGGGGCAGAGCATATGTAAGTTCTTGAAAAATAAAAATGCATCAGGTCTGATAACCTCTTTTTCTTATAACCTCTGGATATCATAAAAAATATTGATGCTTTTAATTTTCTCTTCTTCTGGCCAGTTATTGCATGCGCACAAAGATGGATAAAGTTCCTGAAGGTGATTGGATGTGTGAAGAGTGCATGCTGATGGGAAAAGAACCAGGGAAAATACAAGATGATGATGAAAAATCATTCTTGAATGTAAAAGGTCAAAGCTCAGTGGAGTTAAACCCCAGTGTCAAGGATAATGATAAGATTATACAAAACTGTATGTGTTCAACATCTTACATCTCTCGTAAGAGGTGTAATCCTGGTTTACAAGTGAGCCCTACAGTGAAAAGAAGAGCTCTTGGGAAAGATTTCTGTTCATGGGGTCTGTCTGCTTCCAACACAAGAACGTTGTTGCAGCAAAATTCTTCAATGGAAATGAATAATGGTCAATATCCTCTTCGACTGGCATCTTCTTTTCAGGATCACTCGTCAAACAAAATGTTGGGGAAAGAATGCTCAGTATCTTTTAATAAATCATCAAAAATTGAGCCACAGTCTGCTGGGGGTAAGTTTTCTCATCTGCTGATCTTTTTTGGTAAGAATTAAATTCTGCTAGTGATGCAGACTCCCCTTTTGATCTGATGTGAATATCTCAGGCCCAAATACTTCGTTTTTGCAGGTTATCTGCTTCAGAGAAAATTGTCTAACAGTTCTGTCACACACTTCAAAGTCCAGTCAGGAAGCACTGATAAAAAGAGGAAAATTGTGGAAGCATCAGTTTTTCACAACACGAAGGAGCATGCTTTCAGAAAGCTAAGCAAATCCATCTCATTTAGTGGTGCTAACACAGTCCATTCAGATGTCTCTGCCTCAAAAACTAAAATGGCTGAAGAAGTCAAGAGTCTAAGATGTGGAATAGAGCAGAACATGTTACGACGGGCCCATTCATTGAAGATCAACAGCACACAGCCTAACTCACGAAAACATGGTTCTGGAATTTCCAAATTAAAAGCTAATGAAAGAGTTGCAGTCCTTGGGGACGGTATGATAAAACTGTTGCCGAGGGAAAAGCAGCATCATTTGAAAACCACTGAATTTCTTGGAAATTTGAATATGGCAACAGAAGTTGGTTGCATCATTTCCAAGGGTTCAAGCTGTGCAAAAATCTCTGGTAGGGTTCCACACAGTATTTTGTTCAATGACTGCTGACATCTTAGTCTCATAAGTACACTTTTGTCTTGTCTCTTTAATTTCATGCTAAATATGCATTTTCTGGTTGGCAGCTGGATCTGCTGAAGAAAAGAGGACATCCTCACAGGAAAACAATGTACCAAGTTCTCCTGTTAAAATAGCTAGTTCTTATTGTGGACTGAAAGAGAGCCAATCAGTTCAGAAAGCAGAGCCAGAGCCTATATCAAGGGATGTTGATAGTCATTTGAGGACTTCTGAGGAGATTGTGTTGGATTCCACACCATTAGTGAAAGAATTGCCTATGTTTTCTTCTGCGGGCCTCGTTCCTTCCTCTGTTGTCCCCAAACATGATTGTATATGGAAGTATGATCCTTCATTCCCTTGCACATATCTTTTCTTAACTTTTTGGGAGCTAGCAATTTAGTCAAATTTGTTCCAGTTTGTTCTTGAGATGTTTCATCACATTGTCTATGCAGAGGTGTATTTAAGTTGGAGAAAGGTGGAAAACTTCCAAGCTATTGCGATGGTATCCATGCACACTTGTCGACTTCTGCTTCATCAAAGGTTCTTCAAGTAGTGCACAAGTTTCCTCATGAAATCCTACTGAAGGAGGTACCTCGTTTAGATACCTGGCCAATTCAGTTTCAAAAAACCGGTGCCATGGAAGATGACATTGCTCTATACTTCTTTGCAGAAGATCTTCAAAGGTTTGTGCAGTCATAGTTGCTAAATATCATTAAAATCACTAGAGCGAGTTTACTCTCTCTATGGGTGATCATCCTATTGCATTTCATGCAGCTACATACAAAGTTACAAGAGGTTGTTGGAATGCATGGTGATGAATGATTTGTCTCTGAAAGCAAATTTTAATGGTGTAGAACTCCTCATTTTCCCATCTGTTGTGCTTCCTCAGAGATCTCAGCGTAAGAATTGTTTGTTCATTTTCTTGTAACAGCCGTTTTGTTAACTATGCTTCCAAAATCGTCATCTTTCACCCACACACAGGCTTTTTCTGAAATCCTTGCTAAAAACCTTATCCGATTTACAGGCTGGAATAATCTTTCTTTTCTGTGGGGTGTATTTAGAGCAAGGAAAATAAGCAGCCCAGATTACATATCGGTATGCAGTTCTCGAAAAAGGATTCACATCCCTAGCTTGACTGCGGTAACTCTGGACCAAGATTTGTCTATAACTGCTGTATCTGGACCCCAAACAGAAATTTTTTCTGTGCCTATGGGGGAAGATTTATCTTCATCTCATGTATTTGACAAGTCAGTACGAGGATTGGACTTGCAATCTGCAGCTTCAACTGGATGTACTGGTAAGAGTTGTGGACTTGACATATCGGTCAACAATAAGAACTTTGGAGACTTGCAGCATAGGGAAGACTTGCAGGTAATTTTCTCATAAATGGTTTATATAATTCAGTGCTGCCTTGCCTTTGAATTTATGCAACTATGTTCACTGTTGCTGTCAATATGTACTTGGCATTATTGCTTGCACGTTAATCACGAATGAAAAGGATACCAAGTCTATATCGATTGTTAGTCTATATAATCTGTAGGCCTCTCTCTCTATGTAATTATATGCAAAATGAATGAACAGTAGAAGTGGAAGTTTGTACTTTCTGGCATACAAAATTGCATGATAATTAACAGAAACTAGGTTCCAACCGTAGTTTAAAAGTCTTGTGTTTTTAATATCATGTATTTCTCGAGCATCTGACCAGTGTTTTGCTTAGTGCTTGTTTCTCTCATACTTCTTGATGTTGATGTCGTACCATTTTGAAGCATTGCAGGCTGAGAATATGGTGCTGTTGGTTGTTGGTTGTCCTTAAATAAGTATTGCTATGAATTTCAGTAAACTGAGTTTGTCATAAATGGACCCCTAAATAATTTTTTTACAAATAAGACCACAAATCAAGAGCACATTGGACAAGCCTTGGTGTAATGATAAGATTGTTTGATCTGTGGGTTATAGTTTAATACAACAAATATTGCCTCTTTGTATTAGAAGGGTAAGCAAAGCACATCTAAATGCTCATGTGCGAGTTTGATTCTACCTTATAAATGAAACCTCACAATAGACATGAAAAACAGTTTTATCTATCAAAATAATTCACCTTCAAGATGCTGCAGTCAACGACCTATCAAAAGCTGAATGGCAGTGATATGCAGCCTTGATCTTTTCATTGATTAGGGTTTATTTTTGGTTTCATCTGGAGTATGTTTTTGCTCTTTCATTTTTGCCTAATTTTCCTATGATTGAATGATGCTTCTTGTTTCATTGTCGTGAGCAGTGTTCTTTTCTTATTTCACATTTTTGTGGTAGGTTTTAGATCTTTGAAATTATTGATAATTATTGACATGGTCGATGCTAGTGCAATAGCAAAAGATGATTGTAGTACCAAATAGCACTCAACGCTTTTTTTTTTTTTTTTTTTTTTTGAGAATTGAATTGTGGGATCCAAACTTTGGACATGATTGTCATTGTTATTTGCTGATATTTGTTGTTTCTTCGTGAAGAAAGAGGATAATAAATGTCAAAATCCATATCCTGAGATAATGCTTGAAGGCAATACCAGTCTCATTGAACAACAAAGTGGAAAAACAGTGGTGGGAATTGCAGCTGGCATAGGTGAACGCCACCACGGCAGCTGCAACAGTCTCAGTTACACAGGCTTAAATTATTCCAGCCATATGTTCTCTCCTCGGATTAATGACTCTGCTTCCCAATTCACGCCAAAGAGCGATAGACATGATGTAGCTCACGGTTTAGAGATGCTGGAGAAGTCAAGCAGAAGTTCTGTTTCCCTGGACTCGGGTCCATCTGCTCAATCTGATTCTGGAGATTGGATCAAGCTAGATGAGTGCCAGGTAGAGCCCCGAGATGGAGTGCCAAACCTCGAGCTTTCTTTAGGAAATGCAACAAAACCACCGAAGCAGTGTGAGCCTGTTCTGTTTCTCAGCCTTGCTAACAGAAGAGATCAAGGCCCCCATCATCGGATCATGGATGGCGTCGAAGGTGATATCTCGGTTGCTCTTTCCCTCGCGTTGCCGTGCTCTAGCAAGGAAGTAATGTCGGAGAACTTTCCCAAAGCGGATGTCGATACTCCACTGCTGCTTTTCGGCGGAGTTAGGAAGTTGTAGGCACAGTGAATGGAAGGGTGTAAATAGGAGTCCTCTCATGGAAGTCAGTATTATAACATCGGAGTGAATAATAATCTTGATGTTGTTCCATCTGTTTAAATATCAGAACATTAGAAGAGCAAATCCCCTTTTTGTCCCCACTGAGGTCTGGCTTCTTTTAACAGCCATTGAAATTCATGGCCATGGTTCGTCAGCCTTGAAGCCATGGGACAAAAAAAATTATAACCAACTCTTAAGGTGTTTTACTATTATTATATAAGAAGAGGTACAGGTTTAAATTATAAAATATTTTATTAATTTAAATAATGTGGTCTTCTGAAGTTTAAAAATAAATACCTTGGCATGTAAAAGAATAGATAATAATTAAGACGACCGATAAACAGCTACTAAATTTTATTTTGAAATTTAGTAGGGCAGGGTAGACTAATGAATCAAGTGGCAGTCAAAATATCACTAAATAACATCCAAACTAAGCTTTTATCCTCACAAAAACTTAAGCCTAATTTAATCGGTACCCACTTATAAATGTTGTGTCATTTAATTGTATTTTTAATTTAGGTGGTTGAGTAGTAGGTAGAAAATAAAGTGTAATGATATAAAATTATGAAAATATATATCCTATCTGTTGGGTTCCAATACCCAGGGTCCCTAAGAGGACGGGCAAAGTAGGCGAGTACTTGACCCGAGAAGCCCAAGTTGTCAGACTGCCCGAAAACCGCGTAAGGAGAAATAGGCTCGAGGACATTCCACAATGGGCCCAAAGGCCTTTAGCAAGCCACTAACGCAGTTAACGACCGAGAGCCCTCTCATCCAGTCCGAGAACAGACACAACATGGTTTATAGTACGCGGACTCATCCCAAGGATAATAAGGCCAGAAAGGGACGAGGACTCTCCCAAATGTCCGAGAATGCCAGCTCAGCTTCACAGTTATTAAAAGACACGCAACCCATGCGTCACGCCATCACCAAACCTCAGAACATGCCCAGTCACTTCAGGACTGGCATTCCTGGCAAGAATGACAGGTCAAGCGCCGTTGGAAGTTAACTCCCTGAACACGCCAGCGTGCCTGACACAGCATGGCTGTGTCAGGGAGTAGGTGGCCGCCCTCCCAGTAGGCCACAGTAGCCGCATGAGCACACCAGCTGCCACGTGGACATCTCCAACAACCCCATTTTCTCTATAAATACTCACTTAGAGCCCACAAAAGAGGGGCTTCCTCTCGAGATCTCTTGGAACATTGAGGATTTTCTGGATCTCCCTCCTCACCAGTAAAAGGATAAAAGAAGGAAAAATAGGATTTTTTATTCCCACTCTGTATTGTGTACACCACGAGTGATCAACTAGTGAAAACCCATTTTCAGGCTCCAAGCCTCGTGGTTTTTCCTCCTCATTTTAAGGGGAGGTTTCCCACGTAAAAATCTGGTCTCATCTCTCTCTCTCTCTCTAACACCAAACTCTAAATTTTTATGTTGCTCCGGATCCCGAAAACCGGAACGCAACA
>JAODPA010150512.1:0-15012 GCA_025585075.1 Nepenthes mirabilis
AATTTGATTCAAACTATCAAATTTTCCATCTGAATTCTACATACTATAACAATAAAAAACAGTTCAAAGTATATAGAATTCGTTTCCAATATATTTACCGACGTCCTAATCAATAAAATTTTCTACATATCTAAAATTTAGTGAGATTTTGAGGATGATCACAAAAGAACAAATATATCATAGAATTTAGCTCTATTTTTGTTTTCTGGACTTTGTCATCATTTTCAAGAGGTTTGAAATGTATTTATAGTCGTATTATTAGTTAATGGCGATTTATTAAAGATGAATAACTGACCACGATTTAAAAGGTTAAGCTAATTGGAGACTGACTAATTTAACCGCCATTATACATATTCTGATTATGAGATTTTAGAGGTAGTTTGACTAATAATTATGAACAGTTATATTAGTTAGTTAAGAAAATTTTGCATGAGTTAATTGTATGATACATAAATTATTCGCTTGATTTAATCGTTTCGTTGATTTTAAATACTCGATTGGATTAACTGCTCAGTTAAATGTTCGAATATATAAATATTCAAATTTACATCCAACCTGTTCAATAATTATTCAACTGTTCAACCATTATTATAATCTTGATTCATCCTAATTAAAATTATGTTAAAATTAAATTTTTTATTTTTTAAGTTTGGATTTAATGGACTGATTAATACTTTAATTTTTTTTAAATTTGCCTACGGATAGGCTGTGTCAATCAGCTGAGCTAGTCCATTTATATTATACCCAACACTCACAAAGTTAGAACAAAATTTATAAACAACAAAGTTAGAAAAATATAAATTTCTTCACCTTCCCAATTTCAAAAAATAGATTTAACGTAACATTTACACATTAAATTAATATAAAAATTACATATTGCTTTCTTTGCTTTTTCCCAATATTCTAAATTATTGAGTATTTTTTTGGAGAAAAAAAGAAGTTTTAAAAAGCATTTTTCCTACATATATAAAGCCCAAAACTTCAAAATTACAAAAATAAAAAAACAAAAAAAAATACAGAAAAATATGCCCAATCTTTCTTTTTTACTGCTTACAATAATTGAGATCCTATTACAGTTTGATGACTTCCAGCAATAATTAAGCATAAAATCAGGAAGATTTGCACACAACGTACTCGGCCATAAACTTATCTCCAACAATCTCTTGCAGATTACTGCAAGAATCGAAAAAATACAAATCGCAGTATGATTCACAAGCTTCCCTTGGGCGCTGAATCTGAAAATGGTCAGATCAGTTTTGCAGTTTTCCCTTGCATTATATACAAAAGAGTTTACGTGACTCGAACCCATGACAAACAAACCACACAATGATAATTTTATTATTATGCCAAGATTTCCCACTTCAAACAACTAGATAGCAAGCGACCTCACCTTATGGAAATGCCAGTCAGATGACTCAAACCCGTGACAAACAAACCACACAACGATAATTTTATCGTTATGTCAAGACTTCCCACTTCAAACAACTAGATAGCAAGCGACCTCACCGTATGGAAATGCCAATCGGTTGTTGAGCTCGGTGCACTTTAATTGGTCTTGGCCCTGGATCGGGAACACATGGTCGAGAATAGCATGGCATAGGCAGTCAATCCTAGTAGTGTTTTGATATTCTTGGCATGCAATGCTTCTGTTTTCGGTCATGGTATAGCCTTAAGACTGTTGGGTTATAGGTCACTCCCGTATGAGCCCATATCCACTTGATGTGGCGGATGGAGGTACATATTCTCATCGCATGAATAAAGATCAAATTGAACACACTAGAAGCTCGAGCGGATATTTCAGTAAGGCCCCCGCTCGCTGTACGCTAGGTGCTTAAGCGGGAATTCTAGTAAAGCCACCGCTCGCTGTGCGCTCGCCAGGCGCTCGAGCGAGAATTCCCGTAAGGCCGCCGCTCGCTGTGCGCTGGATAGGCGCTCAAGCGCGCCCTATTTATATAAAACGTGCACTTTACGTTTTTAGATTAATTTGAATTAATTAGAGCGTCGTTCTAGATGAGAAAAAGATAGAAAAGAGAGAGAAGAAGAACAAGAGGAAGATTTGAACCTTCGTTCAGGTTTTCAATCAAGTTCCAGTCTTCGATAACCACACGTACGTGGTTCTTACTACGGAGCAGACGTTCTGCCGGGTTTTATCTCTACTATTGTTTTTTATATTTCTTATACGGGCTGTCTAAAATTAGTTGATATTGATTCTTATGATTTGGAGTTTGTATAACCGGTCAACTGCTACTAGTAAAAATTTCAGATTCTGTGTCCCGTGATTTTTCTCCCTTATTTCATAGGGAGTTTTCTACGTAAAAATTGTGTCTTTATTATTCGTGAGTGCTTATTGTGTGCTTGATATCATCTACCACGTATTTTTTCGCGGTTTAAATAAGCTTTTAATTCTAACAAATGGTATCAGAGATTTTGGTTCGTGTTGAATATTGTGACTTGTTTGAATTGATGGAGGCCGGGAATAAAATGATGTGTTTGAATGGCACAAACTATGATATTTGGCGCAGCAAGATGAAAGACTTGCTGTTTTTGAAATCGATGCACCATCCGGTTTATGCTACGCAAAAATCGGAATCAAAGTCTGAGGAGAATTGGGCTTTTGAGTATGAACAAGTTTGTGATTATATTCGGCAATTTATTGATGATAATGTATATAACCACATCCAGAATGAGACACATGTAAGAACTTTGTGGCAGAAACTTAAAACACTTTATACCTCAAAGACTGGTAACGATAAATTGTTTCACTTGATGAAGCTTATGCAAGTGAGGTACAAGGAGGGCTCGTCTGTCTCCGATCATTTAAATGAGTTTCAAGAATGTGTTGATCAATTGGGTGGTATGGGTATTAAATTTGATGATGAACTGTTCGGTTTGTGGCTTCTGACTATTTTATCGGACTCCTGGATGGTGGTAAGAATTACTGTCGCCAATACAACTCCGAGTGGCGTGGTAACTCTTGAGATAGCAAAGGGAGTGATGTTGAATGAAGAGATGAGACGTCGATCATAGGGTACTTCCTCTACACACTCTGAAGTGTTAGTCTCCGAGTCACGGGGAAGAAATAAAGGGTGTGGTCTTAAGCCTGCGGAGAAGAGTCGAAGCAAATCCAGATCGAGGTATTAGAACCTCGAGTGCCATCACTGTGAAAAGAAGGGACACATCAAGAAATATTACTATAAGTGGAAGGGTGAGAATGTTGAAAGTAATGAGAAAAAGGCAGACAAGACTCGAGAAGAAAAAAGAGCTGCTGTTGTTACCAGGAGTGATCTTTGGCTGGTGTGCCAAGAGGATGAGGTGATAAATCTAGCTGATCTTGAGACAAGTTGGGTGGTGGATAGTGGTGCTTCACTTCATATTACGTCACGGAAAGGGTTCTTCACATCATACACTCCTAGCAATTTTAGAGTGTTGAAAATGGGCAATGAAGCTATGTCCCGTATTACTGGTTATGGTGATGTGTGTCTCACCATAAATAATGGAACCAATTTACTATTGAGGGATGTTAGACATGCTCGGATGTTCGACTAAATTTGATCTCGGCTGGCAAGCTTGATGATGAGGGCTTTTGTAACACGTTCTGCGTAGGAGTATGGAAGCTGAATAGAGGGTCTCTAGTTGTGGCTCGAGGCAGAAAAGTTTTCAATTTGTATGTGATGCAAGCCTTGATTACAGCGGGAGATATGCATGTTGCTAGATATGAGGAGCTTTCAGATTTGTGGCACTGTCGGTTGAGTTATATGGGTGAGAGGGGACTGAATTGTTTAGTGAAGAAAAATTATCTTCAGGGTGTAAAGACAGCTCAACTGAATACTTGTTCTCATTGCATGGCTGAAAAGTAACGACGGATCTCATTCAATGGCACTTCATCTACGAGGAAGACTGATCTTCTTGAATTGATCCACACCGACTTATGTGGACCATTCAAGGTGAAGACACTTGGATGAGCACTTTGCTTCATCATATTCATTGATGATTATTCTCGAAAGTTATGGGTGTATCCGCTGAAACCGAAGGATCAAGCTTTGATATTTTTTAAGCATTTTCACGCCTTGGTTGAGAGGCAAATGGGGAAGAAACTGAAATGCATCCGAAGTGATAATGGTGGGGAGTACATCGGAGCGTTTGATGAGTATTGTCGATCTCATGGAATTCGTCATTAGAAGATTCCACCGAAGACACCGCAACTGAATGGGGTAGCCGAACGGATGAATGAGACTTTGATGGAGAGGGTCCGATGTGTGCTTTCGGAGGCGAAACTCCCTGGCTTATTTTGGGGGGAAGCCTTGAGGGCCGTGGCTCATGTTGTCAACTTATTACCGCACGGTACTTTGAATAGTGAAGTACCTGAAAAGATATGGACCGGTAAAGATATATACTACGATCACTTACGGGTATTTAGATGTAAGGTCTTTGTTCACGTTTCCAAAGATGAAAGGATCAAGCTGGAGTCAAAGACCAGACAGTGTATATTTCTCAGTTACGAGAAAGATGAGTTTGGGTATCGACTATATAATCCAATCGAGAAGAAGCTGGTTCGATATAGGGATGTCGTATTTGTTGAAAACGAGACTATAGAGGATATCGGCAAAGGTTCAGAGTTTGTCTCCAAAAATGATGATAGTCGGGCATGTGATTCAGATCTTATGCCGACACCTATTCGTCAATAGAATGAAAGTCAAGGCAATACTGAAGATGAAGAAGATCACGAGACTGCAGTCCCCGATAATGATAAGGATGAGGCTATTCCTCCTGATACTACAGAGCCTATCGAGACTGTTCCACTCTGACGATCCACGAGAGATTGAAGACTCTCTACTCGTCTGTCAACCGAGGAGTATGTGTTACTCACAGACGGAGGAGAGCCCAAATGCTTTGAAGAAGCAATGGAGGATGAACACAAGGCAGAGTAGATGGAAGCTATGCAAGAAGAGATGGTATCGCTGCATGAAAATCACACGTTTGAGTTGACGAAGCTGCCAAAGGGAAGACGAGCATAGAAGAAGTGGGTCTTTAGGTTGAAGACAGATGAAAATAGCTCACAATTGAGGTACAAAGCGAGACTGGTTGTGAAGGGCTTTAATCAACGAAAGGGTATTAATTTCAACGAAATCTTTGCAACAGTGGTAAAGATGTCTTCCATTCTAGCAGTGCTCAGTTTGGCTACTATTCTTGACTTGAAAGTAGAACAGATGAATGTGCGGACAGTATTTCTTCACAGTGATCTCGAAAAAGAAATCTACATGGAGCAATCGGAGGGATTCCTTGTTAAGGAAAATAAAAACTTAATGTGTCATCTCAAGAAGAGTTTGTATAGCTTGAAACAAGCACCAAGGCAATGGTACCAGAAGTTTGAATCTATCATGGTAAATCAGGGCTATCAAAAGATGACCTCGAATCATTGTGTTTTCATTCAGACTTTTTCAGAGGATGAATTTGTTGTTCTTTTACTCTATGTGGATGATATGCTAATTGTTGGGCGTAATACTTCTCGAATCACGGAGTTAAAGTGACAGCTTGGAAAGTCCTTTGCTATGAAGGATTTGGGATCGGCGAAGCAAATTCTGAGAATTAGAATTTTTCGCGACCGCAGATCAATGAAGCTGTGGATGTCATAAGAGAGCTACGTGGAGAAAGTGCTTCAACGCTTCAATATGGAAAAGGAAAAACCTGTGAGCACACCGTTGGCCAATCACTTCAAGTTATGCAATTGTCAATGTCCTTTACCGAAGATGAAAAGACACATATGAAAGGCATACCCTATTCTTCAGCTGTGGGTAGCCTAATGTATGCCATGGTGTGTACGAGACCAGATATAACTTATGCTGTTGGAGTTGTCAGTCGATTCTTGTCAAATCCCGGTAAGGAGCATTGGTCCGCGGTAAAATGGATTCTAAAGTATCTCCGAGGGACTTCTAAACAGTGTTTGTGTTTTGGAAGTAACGTGCCCCTTCTGGTTGGATATACTGATACAGATATGGCGAGTGATGTTGACTCACGAAAGTCGACTTCAGAATATTTAATCATATTTGCAGGATGAGTTGTTTCCTGGCAATCGAGATTGCAGAGGTGTGTTGCTCTCTCCACTACTGAAGTGGAATTCATTGATATTACGGAGGCAAGTAAGGAGATGCTGTGGATGAAGAAATTCATTCGGGAACTTGATCTCAAGCAGAAACGGTATGTGTTGTTTTGCGACAGTCAAAATGCGATTTATCTTAGTAAGAACCCGTCTTTTCATACCAAATCAAAGCATATTGACGTGAGGTATCAATGGGTGCGGAATGTTATTGACACATGTTCGTTGGTGCTGGAAAAGATCGGGATTGGGGGGAATAGATCAAATATGATGACCAAGGCATTATAAAAGGGGAAGTTTGAAAGTTGCTATTCAATTGCCGGGATGACGATGAATGGTCCTACACAGTCATGAGGAAAAGTTTGTTGGGTTATGGGTCACTCCCGTTTGAGCCCATACCCACTTGATATGGCAGATGGAGCTACATATCCTCACCGCATGAACAAAGATCAAGTTAAGCACGCTAGACACTCAAGCGAATATTCCAATAAGGCCCCCGCTCGTCGTGCGCTCGCTAGGCGCTCGAACCGAAATTCCAGTAAGGCCGCCGCCCGCTGTGCGCTCGCTAGGCGCTCGAGCGTGCCCTATTTATATAAAATGTGCACTTTGCATTTTTAGGTTAATTTGAATTAATTGGAGCGCCATTCCAGAGGAGAAAAGGAGAGAAAAGAGAGAGAAGAAGAAGAAGAAGAGGAAGATTTGAGCCTTGGTTCGGGTTTTCAATCAAGTTTCAGTCTTCGTTAATCACATGTACGTGGTTCTTGCTGTGGAGCAGACGTTCTGTCGGGTTTTATCTCTACTCTTGTTCTTTATATTTCTTGTACGGATTGTCCAAAGCTAGTTGATATTGATTCTTGTGATTTGGGGTTTGTATAACCGATTAACTACTACTGGTAAAAATTTTAAACTCTGTATCCCGTGATTTTTTTCCCTCGTTTCATAGGGAGTTTTCCACAGAAAAATTATATTTTTATTGTTCGTGATTGCTTATTGTATGCTTGATATCATCTACCAAATATTTCCTCACGGTTTAAACAAGTTTTTAATTCTAACAAAGACAATCACTACAGTTTCTTCAATAGCTTTCTCAGTTACCTTTGCACGTACAAAAAAAATACTATTGTGACTTGAATGAAATGCAACGGATGATGAATCCAACAAAAAATTTAGGCATCTTATCACTTGTGTAAGCAACAACATATATATATTGGTATCAATTTCTCTATGCCGTGATAACATCAACCGATATATATTGATGCAATCCTAGATCCGATTTCGAACATATTCGGATTCGTCTGGATGGTGCGACCCGACTCCGTTCACTGAGTCTGAATCTTGCACACCACTAAAGTGAATGAGAGGTCAGTGTGTCGGTGGAAGGTTATTCCACCGAAAATACTCCGACGCTTAAGTCAGTAAAATAGCCTTCGAATCGTGGAAGGTAAACTGATGAGTAAAAGAGAGAGGGAGAATCAGTATGTCGGGAGTGTTGGCCTGTTGAGAATGTGAATTCTCGCTTACTGCTCCCAAAGAGCGAGTGGAAGTGACGTCCTGAAAGCGTGAAAGTTTTAGGAAACAGTTCTCAGAAAGTCGAAAAGGTCTCTTGCGATTTGGAGGCCTTTGATGGGATTGGGGGATGAACGTTTATGCAGAGAGGAAGAGAAGGTAAGTCTTTGTTCAAGCTCTATAAGCGTTCGTGAGTGGACTGTAGGAAGTCTCTTTGTTCTTTTAGAAAAATGTGTTCTAAATGTTCTCTTGAAGACAAGTTGGAGAGTGAGTATGAGAGCTTCTGTTTTTTTGTGTGAGCGTGCGTGTGTCTTCCAGAATGAAGACTTCAGGCTTATATGGATAGCAGGAAAGCCACCTTCTCTGGGCAAGGTGGCGTGTTCTTCTGGACTAGCAATGGTGGCCTTCTCTGAGTTGGAGGGCTTGACAGGCGTAATTTGATGAATCATTTTCCTTCTAAATAGTGCAACGGATATTCAAATCATCTCATCTCTTTCATGCTCTTGTGACCGTTTTAATTCCAACGTTGGTGCTGAGTTCATTGCCGCCTTTTTGGAGAAGATCAGCTTTTAGGAAAGCGTGTAATCATGAAAGGATCGTTGCTTTTCGTGCACGAATTTGCCTGCCAAATTGAGCCTGGCTCGTAGCAGGTTTATCGCCTTTTTAGGCTTACTGCTACAATACATCCAGTCAATGCGCGGGTTGACCATCTGTACGTGAGTTGGCCGCCTACTGGCGTCTCGACGGTCAATTCTGGCGTTGACCATTTTGGACCTTTTAGGATCTGAGCCTTTGCTTCTTGTTGGAAAATCATTTGATTTGACCGTCTAACTGGCTATTTGGATCTTCTTTGATCATGAGCCAACTCATACTATAGTATACCCATCACTAGCCCCCCAATGCCAGTGGCCAGAATTCTGACCTCTGGTATGTTCATGATGGGATACCACTTACTGCCATTCGTTGTTTGAGGATCCTGGAGGACTCTATGAAAGGCGGAGAGGAAAATTTGTTGACCGTCTTTGGTCAAATCCGGAGAAGAAGATTGTTCGAATTCGTTGACCGTTTTTTGTCAGATCCGAAGAAGAAGTTGACCGGAGTTGTTGACCGTCTTTGGTCAGTTCCGGAGAAGAAAGTTGACCGAAGCTGTTGACCGTCTTTGACCAGAATCCGGAGAGCTTTCTGTGAGCTCTGATTGACGCGTGGCTATTAGCTGGCTTGTCAGGCCAAAAGTAGACACACGTCTTCTCTTGGATGGGCAAATATTTAGGCCATTAATACGTCAGAGGATATTCTTTTTAAAGGGCCAATTAGGGAGGCGACATGTGGTAGGAATGATGGCGTCCTTTTTGAGGCGGTTTAAGGCGTTTCATACCTTGCCCTTTAAGTTTTCCTCATCGTTTTGAATATTCTCTCACACCTCCTTACTTTGCCTTCTTCGTCTTCAACCTTTTTTCGTTTCCCAAAGAAACCCTAGCTTCTTTGTTAGCCATGGCCTCAACCTCCGTCGCCGACTTCTCTTCTATTCTTCGAGAGGGTGATGTGAAGGCGTTGTATGTCGTGTTCAATATTTTCAAGGATATTGCGTGGAGGGTCTCAGGCAAGGACGACAGGGCCTTCTCTCCACCGGCAAGGCACGTGATGTTACACGAGGCACACATAAGGAGCGGTCTTCGTTTTCCTCTGCCGGATGACTTATAATCGATCCTACATGCCCTACGAGTCCCTGTTGCCCAGCTTCATGCCAACGCCGTACGATATATTTGCACCCTCTACATTTTTCTTCACAAACATTCTAAGAGGTTGACGATGTCCGTGGTGAATGGACTTTTCAAAATAAATCAGGGAGGTGAATGGATTTCCCTTGTCCCTCGTCCTGGCCTTAAGATAAACACGGCCATTTATGATTCACTTAAGAATTGAAAAAATTGGTTCTTTTTTGTGAGTGTGGCAGAGACCTAGCCCCTTACGAAGGATTAGGGTTAGGTGCCGGATGTGTACACTGGGACGCTGTCTGTAACAAAGTCGAAGTCCTTAGAGTGGTTGACCAAATTGGTCAAAGACCACATTTCTGACTTCAGACGGGATTTCTTGGTCTCTCGGGTAGAGGTCAAGAAGGTGAACTTGGGTCTGCCTTCCCCGACTCAAAAGCTCATACCGCAGGCGATGATGGTGCTGTCGGAGGAGTCTAGGGGACTGCTTATCCACCCCCGCCCCACAGACGATGACTTTATTTGTCTGCGGCCCAAAAGAATGGTGTTGGAGACGCCTTCCTCGTCGTCTTCGGGGCCCGATTACATTGCCGCCGGAATTTGCAGCGGCCTCGATAGTACCACTAGAATGGAAAAATCTTTTGAAGACTTGCTGAAGGCTAGGAGAGGTATTATCTTGTCGCAACCCGCGCCGCAGGCAGTTCGTCAAGCCGTGCAGACGGAGCCCTTTACGGAGCCAGCCTATGAGCCGCCAGCGGAGGCGCAGGAGCCATCTGTTGGTTCCCCAGTTGTGCAGATGCCTGCTGAGGAGCCAGTGGTTGATCTTGATCCTTCGGCAGCTGCTACGGAGGCCGTGGCTGGGGGGCCTGCTGTCATTGCGGATGATGCTGATGATGGGCTCTTAGACGAGATTCTGGAGGAGGCTGCTGCTAGCTCCGCTCGTGAGGGCATCACTCCCGGCCCACCGCCGCTTGAGCCAGGTTTGGAGGCTAGGCTTGAGAGGCCCACAAGGAAAGTCTGGGAGGTATAATTTTTTGCGATGTCTTTTGCATACTTTCTCCTCTCAAGATTTCTAACTTGTTTCTTGTTTGCCTTTTGTGCAGAAGGAGAAGATGATTGCTGCCATCGTCAAGGTAATAAACCAACGGGACTGGGTGATCTCTAACGGGGAGGCAGAGATCGCCTGGCTAGATGCAAAGTTGGCAGCTTTGGGGGCGGAGCACAAGTCTAATGTCGCTACCCTGTAGTTTGTCCTGGTTGACACGAAGGCCGAGAACATCGATCTAAAGGAGGAGGTTGCCCAACTAAGGCATGAGAATGAGCGACTCAATGGGCACCTTAGCCAACTGGGAGGGCAGTTGACTGAGTTGGAGAACCGACTGAGCTTCCGGAGATGCCATCATGAGATTGAGCAGTTGATGTGGACGCAGATGTAGGAAGAGGTCAATATGTGTCAGCGTATCGCACGACTCATTGACAATAACTTCCCAGCGGACCTGTTGAATATGTCAAACAGGTCCGCCCAAACGGGCGACAGTCTCGTGAGGGATCCGCGAGACGGTAAGGCGATCTGCGAGACGGAGCCACCTCCGCCGCCCCCTTAGCCTTTTGCTGATTTTTGGACCTCCCTTTGTATTTATATACTTTGATGTACTTTGTAATATAATTTGGAAGCAATAAAATGAAAATTTTTCCAACTTTGTGTCCATTTCCCTTTGCTGCCTTTGTGTTTGTATATCTGTCGTTCTGGATGGCCAACTCAGTTGGCCGGCAGCCATTGTAGTGCTGCCAAAGGAGTGAGGTCCTTAGGCTCTTCGCAGACCGCTGTGTTAACCAGCCCAATAGTGGTGACTTGTGAGTGAAGCCTGATGGCGCTGCCTAAGCGCTGGCTTGGGCGGCCAGCGTTGGAGAAAGATTCTTCTCCCTTCGATTGTCATTGACTGATCACGCTATCTCCTCGTAGTGGAGGTCGTTGCGTATACTGTGCTAGCCTCCAAAGATTTTGACCACTAACGGGCCACTCGAATGACCAAGGTTTAGATTCGGCTGCATATGGGCCGCCTGGATGACTAGGGTTTAGGTTCGACCTCTCACGGGACGCCTGGGTGACCAAGGTTTAGTTTCGACCTCTCAAAGGCCACCTGAATGACCAGTATTTAGTTTCGACATCTCAGGGACCGCCTGGATGACCAGGGTTTAAGTTTGATCCCTTACGGGCCGCCTGGATGACCAGAGTTTGGTGACGAAATGGTGAAAACCTTCCCGACTTAGGGGTAGCCTAGGTCGTTTTGAACCTGCAATGAAAAACCACATACATATACACATGTACACACAGCATGCTAAGGAAATACTCATTTTACTTAGTTGAATCATGCACACAAATGCAAGTCACATGCAGTTTGCAAGGCACGTACCTCGGTCCCTACTAGTAGTAGCGTTTGAGGCGAATCGCGTTCCATGTCCGCGGGATCAACTTTTCGTCTTGGTTTTGGAGTTTGTATACTCCGTTTCGCAGGATGGCGGAGACTAGGAAAGGCCCTCCCCAGTTGAGAGAGAGCTTGTTTCAGCCGGCCACATTTCCCGTGGCCTCGATACTCCATAAGACCAAGTCTCCAATATCGAACTGCCTCGCCTTCACCTTCTTGTTGTAGTAGCGAGCGACTCGATGCTGGTAGGATACGGTCCGTATTCTAGCGGCCTCGCAGGTTTCCTCTAGCAAATCTAGGTGTTCGCGGATCCTTTGGGAGTTAACCTGCGGGTCGATGGATTCCACCCTTAGACTCGGGAGCCCAATTTGGCCAAGAGCACTGCTTCAATCTCGTAGCAGAGGCTGAAAGGTGTCTCGCACATTGGTTCCTTCGGATTTGTTCGGTAAGACCAAAGGACCGAGGCGAGCTCATCTACCCAACAGCCCCCTGCGTCCTCCAGCTTGGTCTTGAGCCCGTTGAGTAGCGTCCGATTTGTGACTTTCACTTGTCCGTTTGTCTGAGAGTACCACCGAAGTGTGGACCAGCCTAATCCCAAGGTTGGTGCAATACTTGGTGAAACGTTTTCCTAAGAATTTGGTTCCTTTGTCAGTCACAATGACCTCCAGAATGCCAAACTAGCTGACGATGCTCGGGCGGATGTACTCGAGTGCATTGTGTTCGGTGATCTTGGCCAATGGGATGGCCTCAACCCACTTCGTGAAGTAGTCGATACCGGCTATTATGAACTTTCTCTGCCTAGTGGAAATGGGAAACGGGTCAAGGATGTCAAGCCCCCATTGTGCGAAGGGCCAAGGTGCCTGAAAGGATTTCAGTTCTACGAACGGCTAGTGATGAAGGTTGCCGTGAAGTTGGCAGATTTCGCACTTCTTTACGAACTTGAGCGCATCCTTCTTCGTCAAGGGCCAGTAGTAGCCCTACCACATGATTTTGAATGCTAAATTTTTGCCGCCCACGTGCGACTCGCAAATCCCAAGGTGCACTTCACTCAATACATAGTTTGCCTCTTCCGGGGTTAGGCAACGGATGTATGGAGTTGAGTAGTCTCGGTGATACGTCCGTCTATCGACTATTGTGTACCAACCGGCCATTCTCTTTATTCACCTGGCTTCTTCTGTTCCTGCAGCAGCATTCCATTCGCTAGAAATTTCAGATAAGGTGTCATTCAGTTCTTGATTTCGGAGACTTACATTACGTCCTATACCTCTACGCTGGGTGCGCTTAAGATCTTCCTCATGTTCCTTGAGTACTGTTCTGAATTTTTTGCCATAGCTGCTCTCACCAGCTGATCGACCTTTCAGTTTTCAGTTCTGGGAACATGAGTCAAGGTTAGACTATCGAAGTTGCAGACCGCCTCCTTTGCTCTAGCCAAGTATTTGGCCATGTGTGGGTTATTCGCTTCGAAGTTCCCATTGACTTGGTTGACAACCAATTCGGAGTCGCTAAAAACAGCCAGTCTCTTGGCTGAGTAATCTTTAGCTAATCTTAAACCAATCAGTAGGGTTTCGTATTCAGCGACATTGTTGGTTGCCAGAAAGTCAAGTTTAAGGGCTTGTCAAGGGTCGTGAGGACCACTCTTGCCCCGCTGCCTGTGTTGGTGGATGACCCGTCTACGTGGAGCATCCACCCCGGAGCCCCTAGGCACTGCTCTTCGTTCCCCGTGGGCTGTTCATCGAGGATCGGGGTCGTGGTTTCCACATTGTCAGTAGTGCACTGCTTCTTCCTCCCTGTATGCTGGTCCCCGTTGTCCGCTGGAGTCTTTACTAGTTGGGTAGTGATCATGTTAACCACTCCTACCGCGACCCGGTTCCGTGGAGGTGAGGCTCCTGATCCTTCCTCGCCAGTGTTGCCAGAGTTTTGACCAGAGCCCATGACGAACCTGGTGAGGTGACCCCTCTTGATGAGCTCCTCAATCTCCTTTTGAAGAGTCCTGCAGTCCTCCGTAGAGTGCCCAGGAGATTGGTGGAAGTCACAGTACTTGGCCGGATTTTCTCCCTCTGCCTTCTTAAGTGGTTTCGGCCACTTAAGGAATTTCTCCCCACGGATTTACAGGAGGACGTTCAAGCGTGTATCAGTTAAGGGTGTCAGCCTGTTGGGTCCATGGTTCTTGTGCTCCGGTGGTCCAGATTTGTGGCGTTTTTTGTGGGAGTAATTACCACCGTTGTACTTCATCTTTCCTTCTAGCAGGAAAGAGCGAGGCTGTTCAGGTCGGTCTGGACGCTTTACCTCATTCGCCTCCTCCGCCGCCGCATAGGCCCTGGTGACAGCCTCCGCCTTCCGAAAGGTCTGCGGATTCCTGTGCGCCAGGTGCCTGAAGAACTCCCTGTGCGCCAGTGCCAAAATGAAACCGCCCAACTTAATTTCCTCAGTAAGTCGGGGGATCTGTCTGGCTTTTGCCACGAAGCGATCTAGAAATCTTCGTGGGTTCTCTCCGTATTTTTGCTTGGTATGCGACAGATGCCAGGCTATTTTTCCTCCCTACAGCTGGAGGCGGACTGAGATAAGAAGAGATCCACATTCTCCTAAAAGTTTCAGATCGAGTCTGAAAGAAGATGATAGAACCAGATGCAGGCGTCCCCTTTTAGTGTGAGAGGGACGCTCACATGTGGAATATTCATCCAAATTATGCAGTGTCTCGTATATTCATCCAAATTAATAAGCTCAAATAGAAATAGATGAAATAAGTCAATGCTTAGATTGATTGCATTATATCTAAATTTCTACTTTGCCCCTGTTGAAAAATGTTACTTCAATATGAAACTCATGTCGTTATACGTATCTGGTTTTATATTTGTTCACAATTGGTGCTGCCCAGAGCTCGAGAGTCTAAAAGTTTGTCATTGTCAAGAGTTAGGCTCTTCCTGGGATGTTAATGATCTCGAACCTCAGTCGGTTCTAAGTCTTGACCTTTCTAAAAGGTTTTTATGAAATTTTAGTTGTTAAATTTAAAATTCTTCTCGTAATTTTTTAACATGTCTGTAAAAAGAGATGATATTAAAGTTTGTATCCGCGAATAACTTATATTACTTTTAGTATTTAGAAAAAAAAACCGTTATAAATCCATTATTATTGTTTATAGCCAAATTATAGCATATTTAGGAGTTCAAATAATTTTTATTTTGGGATGGTTAGTTTATTTCTAGCTAGTCATATGACAAATACTATTTTGAGGAATAACATACTTCAAATATTTTTAACATTTATGGGGGGTATT
>JAODPA010150523.1:0-15012 GCA_025585075.1 Nepenthes mirabilis
AATATAATCAGAATTAAAATTAAAGGATAAAGAAAATTTGGCCAAAAGTCAAATTTGAATCGACTCATATTGAGTTGAGAAATGTCTGAATGGCGCTCAATGTGCACCTGTGCATGAAAAATAGACTCCTTAATGCCTGATCGGTGCCTAACCGATGACTGAGTGTCAAATTCCCTATGTCAAGTCTCAAAGCGCACCTGAAGGTTCGCCCAAGCACTAAATTCGGTGGGACCAGTGCTCGAAGTATGCCCAAGCAACGTTCTTGCGCCGCAGTGTTAAGGCACAACACCCGACGAGCACCCGAACTTACGCTTGAACACCAATCAATATATATAAAAAAATTGGGCTGATTTCTGTCGTTTTTCTCAATACATTTGAGAGAGGAAAGAGAAAGAGATAAGAACAAGGGAGAGAAAGAGGGAAAGGAAGCTAAGGAGGTCCAATTTAAGTAAATTCAAGTTAAAATTTTGATAATTTAAAATCAAGATAAGTACATTCCAAATCTTTTTTATTTTATTGTTGAGTTTTTATCTCACTGTGAGGTTCTAGTTCCAAAATGTCATAATTAGAATGTAATTAATATGATAATAATTAAAACTAAGCTTAATGTACACAAAAGCATATATATTGAAGTAAAAACGCGAAAAAATCGAACTGCTGCTTGCTAGTGCGCTGTCAGCAGCACGGCGTTTGCCTTTCGCGCTCGAGCATGCTTGCCTGGCACTCGAGTGCCAGGCCATTATAAAATGCGAGCCAGAGCCTCATGATTTCATTTACGCATAAACCAAACCCTAAGAGAGAGAGAGTTTGTGGAGAATAGAGAGAGAGAAGGAGGAGATTAAAGCACACGAGTCCGAATCTATCTGAGGGCTAGTTATAAAAGTGATAAATCGGGTTGATGTAAGTATTCTCATATCCTTTTTATCCTTTCTTTTGATTTTTATTCGGTTTTCTTCATGTATTTTCATTCGGATACCCACCCACATCATGAGAAACGCAGTACCCATGACCCTAATGTAATTTATTTATCATTTGGCATGCGAATGCCCCCCGATTTGTCCGGTTTGACTTTCCTGAAACTCTAACCGCGCCCGATTCAGGATTTTTTCCCTTCCTTTCGATTATATATTAAATTGGCCCTAAAATATGAATTATCATATTCTAATTATGCATTTATATTGGCCGAACGTCCGATCTCACAAGTATCGACCTGTTCGTGACGTCCGGATACTCTAAATCAACACTGTTGCTATTCACCCGAGTCTAATTGTGAATTTTATATGCTTCCATTGTAATGAATTGTTATATAACCTATGTCTAATCATATATGTTCAATCGTATGCTCCAAAAATATGTGTTTGTGCTCCGTTTGTAAAGAAATGTGTTTTGGAGGACCCCAAAGTGATAATTGCCTAATATGGTAAGGAATTTCAATCTTTCTTATGTATTGCAATATCCATGCATTCAAATTGACTTGTGAAAAGATTTGAATTCGAAGAAAAGATAATAATCGTATATGTAATCAGAGGAAAATCCACAATGTGATATATGATCGAATGATTTTCCCAACTGGAAAAATTATAAATTGAATTATGGTGAACCTTCCCTCAAATAAATAAGAACCCGTGAAAATAGGACCATGGAATTGTGATATAGAGGTAATACCCCTTAGCCTGCCAATATTATTACAGTAGAAACTCAAGGATTATCCTGGCCGCGTATTTTAGCGAGTAATACTCTTAACAATCCTTTAGATATTATTGTGAAAGGATGAGGACTACCTCTGAATCCCGAGAGAAAAACTTATGGGGGTCTTGTGGCTCGTCTACAGGCATAATATATAGATGATTCGCCTCTGGGTCGATAATAGGAGCTTGTGACCTTAGTTCATGTGAGGTATCATGTTCCTTTCATCATTCTCCCACACCTTTAGTTAGTAATACTTACTGATCCTAATCCACAATTATGAATAATCATGCATAAACTATATTCCAAAGAGAAGTAAATAGTATTCCAAAGCATATTTGATCATGTTCCTGTTTATACATCTATTTCATGATTATGTCTATTTTCCTTACTATTTTACTTATATTGTTTATTGCTTTTGATTCTGATACACTTAGTGAGCTGTTGGCTCACATTTACTTCTCTTTCCTTCCAAATAAGCAAATCATTATACTCGACAAGTTCGAATAGGCTGTAAGCGTAGGTTAGGCAGTTGATACGGATTGGAAAGCTTTCAAGGACTTAATTTTGTTATTTTGTGTGAGGCATGGATATTGTAATAATTATTTTGATGGTTATGATTATGTATATATATGTCATGATGATGATGAATGTATAGATAGTTTCCGTTGTTCATTGAAGGATATAATAGTTTCCACAAATATCTTTTATGGTTGTAATTGGTTCCTAATTGGCATCCTTTCTAAGCCAGCGTCATACTGGAGTTACAACATCGGTGCCACCCGTGTGTTTGTTATGGCAATTGGGATCATGTGTTTATATTATATGTATGTTGTGAATTCTGTACAGGGTTTTGTACAGATTTTGTATTTGGTGGATATCTGTTTTATAGACGAAACTTTGTTGAATTTTTTGTAGAATTTTCAATCCGTCACACTCATTCATTATTTTTATTTTACTAACCCCTTTAAATGAGAGACTCAAATACATATAAGATGATCAAGATTGATGGATGAGCTGTTATGATGTGTTTAGATTAGAATTTATGAATTTTGATGTTGTATTTTGATTCCAAACAATAATTTTATATTGTATTGCAATTTCGGATAGTAGCAAATGTATTCATGTTAGCTTTTAGACAATAATTAGTACATTTATGCTATTTAAAAAGTGTTTGTTGACCGTAAACTGCTGGAATATTTAATTAAGATCATATGAATGTAGTTCATAAGGAATTACGAATGGTAATCGTGGGATGTCAGTTGTCCGGTAGTCAATTTTCGATTATCAGTTGTCAATTATGAGTTTTGATTTTTTATCCTCTACAGATTATATACTCTGATTATATATTGATAGGTATAACTTCTTATATAATGTTTGATATCATAGTTGGGTCAGTATCAAAGCCACACGAGACATGATATTTATTGGATCCTGTGTACTGACTATATTATTTTATTATGGTCGATCGAGGTATCGACGTCACATCTAAATGTTAATTAAATAATAATTTAATTATTTAGCCTAATCATTAAGTCCTAACTCAATTCAATCCTAACTTATGCAAGCTAGAATACCTTGAATTTTCTAATCTAATATAATCAATTTAGGTCTATCCCTACCTATTTAGTCAGTCAGGATCAATTCCTAAGCTTCCACATATGATTCAGATTATTCGTAAGACATCTCATTTTCTCTTATACAATTTATGATAGAACGGATCCTAAACCTTATAGGACCCACCACCAGACAGATACAAAATAGGATCCATCAATTTAAATCCTTTAAAATGTACAGAAATTTTGATAGAGTCCCATCCGTAACTAGAAAAAAACCAGAAATACAACCTATATATTTAATAACCTGTACAATACAAATCCATATAAAATAACCTATCCAAACACACAACTAACCAAACATCATAATTCACATCCTACAACACGCATTCATAGGATCTTAAATGGCATCCATGGCTTTAGATCAATTATTATATCTACTACATCAGAACTCGTATGAGAGATATCGTTTAGAACCTATACAGAAATTAGAAAACATATAGCAGAAGCATCTATAACCTTAAAAGAAACCTGCAGAAGCATAAATACCGTTTTGACAGTTTACAGAATAAACTACAAGTACTTATACATAATTTCATCCACAATTCAGATATTTATAATTAAAACTATCAGAATCTCCTAAATCATTACCCCAAGGTAATCTTCAAGGCTTCCTCGAGGCTCCAAATTTTTCCTTGCTAAACTCTAGCTATACGTGATCTTCCAGTGTCTTCTCTATATCCTTATTTGGAGGAAAAAAATAAAATAGTGAGTCAAAATCTAACATGGTACTAAAATATACAGTTATAATGGTCCCATGTAGAATATAGATACAGAAGGTTCTATAAACTGTCAAAGAGTAAAGACAATATACAAAAAACATAAGAAAGGTACAATTCAACGTGAACAAGTTGCCGAAATCATTATTCATACGTTCATGCAAAACATATGTGAAGATGAGCAGAAACACGTGCAACAATCATGAAGAAAGCATAATTTCCATATAAATAGGTCTCGAAAAACACAAATCATGATAGGATAAAAAACCATGTTAATATAATATTAGAAGAACTGAAGCAGTTCATAGAAACAGGAGCAAAGCACGATTCTATTAAACATGCAACAGTTTCATAAAACAGTTCCAAATCTCAATTGCTTTTATCAGAAAACTTTAGTTAAATATTCTAATGACCCAACTAGCGTACCCTACTAGCCGATGGGACAAATAATTGAGGATAGATTGTGTTCACTCCACATAATTTAAGGCCAAAAATAGTAACAGTAGATCCCTTCTCGTGGGATCAATCCATTCCGTGAGATCTAGAACAGTATCCTCCCTGTACAACGCCCTGAGGACGGTGGACCACATATAACTCTATGGACAGAGTTATCCTCAATTACCACCGTAATATCCTAAGGAATGCCAGAGAACCTTATTAGACCGTATGTTAGTCTTGGGTCCTAATTAACAGTATCAAAAATTATTTCTTCTTATTTCTTAACTGAAAATCCTTTTTAGTTTCAGAAGTTAGTTAGAATTTCACAATAACTCTTCAGTTCGATTCAGAATATACAATAACAGTTTGAAACCATGTAGTTTTACTTCAAAATATACAATATTAGTTTAAAATCTTTCAATTTTACTTCAGAAATCCACAGTGATTTATCAGTATAAGTCTGTGTCAAATTTTCAGAAACAGATTACAGCATGAGTTTTATTTCAGTACTGATTAACTTTTATACATCAGAAATTTTAGATAAAAATTACTAAAACCCATCATTTTCATACCTAGGGTTTGGCCGAAATTACCGGACGATAAACAGACACTTAACATGTGTATTTTCATGAAATCGATTTCATATATTGCAGTATATACATGTAAACATGAAATCTATCCAATTAATTTACAAAAACGGCTAGTATTTATGTAGAAAATGGAGAAACATGGCTTTTGAGCATAAATACAATATTTGAGATATCAAAATACTGTAAAAACGGTAAATAATATCCAGAGCACACTTGCTTGAGCCTAATCTACTATTATTTTTACCCGAATCGAAGTAGAACGGGCAGATTCCTCTTCTCCTCTTTCCCTTTCCCTCTGCTCCCCCTTCTGGCTCCTCGTTGGATCAACCGAATGCGGAGGGAGAAACACGCACGACGTTTATATACCAGTCGGGGCGCTCAAGCGCTCCTCGAGCATTCCTCTCGGACACGGCAGTGCCTAGGTCGCTCGTCGAGCGCCCTTCAGGTGCTGCTTTGGCAAATGTGCACCCAGACAGCGCTCGAGCGGTCCTCGGGTGCACTTCTTGTAACCTCCCTCTCCCCCGCCTCACCTCGGATGAGCTTCGATCGCCACACTCATAAAATGGTGCCTGACCGGCGCTTGAGCACTGATCGAACGCTAGTCAAGCACTTGTCAGGCGCACATCGAACCTACAGCATGAAAACGTTACATTTTCGCCATCCGGGACCCGTTTCAGCCCTTCTAAACCAATTCTTCATATTCTTAGACCCTAATTTTGATTATATAAAATTAATAGGCCATAATTATTATAATTTAAAATTTAAAATCTTATTTACGAATCAACGTTTCTCGGTTTACAACTTCAGTTCCCGATTTACCAATTTTGAAACTTTGGACTTTTCGATCTAATTCCTCCCATACCCTTTGACCTTAATTCACCTATTTTAAGTTAATTACTCACCTTTTATCATATTTTGGAAACCAATACCCCCATGGAGCCCATCTTTCTCCTAATTATTATGTCTCAAAAGTTCGGGTTAGTACAACTAAGGAGATTCATCTCTCACATTTCTGCCTTTTCTTCAAGTTGATTTGTTTAATATTCTCACATAAGAATCCATCGTGTATATAAATATAACGGACCCCGTCTACAGAATATGACCTATTTTAATGTTCATCAAACCAAATACAAATCATAAGTATAAAAGTCCATCAACTAAACATCCATACTCAAATCGGAAACCGACAAAGTTCTGATTGTAAAACGGCTATCTGATTACACATAAACTTGTACAATAACAAATCTCCAATAATTTTTACAAACACAGGATCCACATCTTACCACAACCTTGTGGCACCGACAACAAACCAAGGCAAGCTACCTTCTCGAACTAAAATCCGAGAAGATGCCTACAAATACCAGCAAACCAACAAAATCATTTTTCAATCCAATACATGTATACTACATTCCTTCCATAGCAAACGTCTATTTTCATAGTTATAAAAAAATACATACATGCAATCTTCCTATCCAAAGGAATCATTACTACACCAAAAATACAAAAGACAAGGCCTGAATTCCATTAAATAACATCCCGAGCTCTAAATCTAGGCACTGATTCTTCAATCCTACCAGTCGGGCAACATCTCGTACTGATTATCTAAGGGGTTCACAAAAACAGTGAAGAGTGAGCCAAATACTCAATAAAACATATATGCATATATCAAGGAACATGTAAATTTCATAATTCAATCATAATGGTGCATATCAGAAGGAATAAGGATGAATGGTTAATCGTAAAATATGATCGGAAATGAATTATTTTCATAATACATTTTAGTTTCTTTAATTCGTTTATTTTCTTTCATTAATCATCAAATCATGTTGAAAATTTATTTTCGTTTGACATCAGGGCCAATAAGCTTTACTGACTTAAGGAGAGGTCGATCAAAGTCTGGATTGTATTTGCTCCTACACAATCAAAAGTTATCTCCTCCTATTTATGAACCAAAGACGAGCCGTCTACATACAATCCCTATAGATGTGGCCTTAACCGTAAGCGGCCCATAGCAAACAACGATCTCCAACTATAATATACTAAAATATGCCAAAATATATTATCTAATGGACTTCTCTTAATCTAATTGCTTAACTCCTTATTTCCTTGGAAAAAATTTTGCTCTTAAATCCGTATATCCTTCATTTCACCCTTTTCGAAGAATGGTCCTTATGTCCTTAACTTAATTACAGAATATCCCTCCAAAATTCCTTTTTCCATAAGATTTGTACATTTTTTCTTTCCATGGCCATTTCTTAAACATGAAAGTTTCTCAATAATGCAAGTAAATTTAATATATTTAAATAATGGAAAGGAACATGCCATATATAAACATTAAATATACAATATTTTTTAGCACACAAAAATGACATGGAAATATTTGAAAATCACAAATTTAAAGTATAACCATGTAGAAATAAAATATTTTACCTCTAAATATTGGGAGAAAATTTTCATAGCATACGTATTTAAGATACAAGCAAATAAACGGTAATTTTTGACAAATCTCACTATAAAAATATGGAGAAACAACAAATATACACATATTTCATGTTTTTACTTTAAAATCCCATTTAGGATGAGTATTAGAATAATAATACTCTAAATGAATAAAAATGAACATCAACAACCGAAGAAAAAGTTTAGAATGCACTTACCTTGACCTGATCTATAATTTTCCTTACTCAAATCGTTCAGATTCTAGGTCTAGGGACCTTTCCTTCACTTTCTCTCTCTTCCTTCCTCTTCCCCTTTGGCTCTCTCTTTTCTCCTACTCCCCTCGTGCAGAAATGGCAGAAAAAGGGAGAAGGTCTGTCTTATAACCACCCCGATGCCCAAGCACCAATCGAGCTCTCATAGAGTGCCGCGATACCCGAAGGTCTGCGCTCGAGCGTACTTTGAGCGTGACATTCTGTTAAATACGCCCCGGGCGCACCTCTGGCGCCACTAAGGCACCGAGCCTCCCGATTTTAAATTTATTTCCGATATTTAATTTTTTACATACTTTAAGCCTAATTTTGATTATGTTAATTTAATTACTTCTTAATCATAACGTTCTGGAGAGTGGAACCTCACAACTCTCCCTCACTTAGAAAAATTTTATCCTCGAAATTACTGATCCTTAGGAAAACAAACACATATACATACCTCAAAATGAGTGGGAATATTTTTCCCGAATCTCATCCTCCTTCTCCCAAGTAGCCTCCTCTAGGGTATGGTTTCTCCATGGTATTTTGATCAATGGAATCGTTTTTGTTTGAAACACTTGGTCCCTACAGTCCAGAATCTGTACAGGCTCCTCGACGTATGACAAGTCCTCGCTGATCGATAGAGAGTCATAATCGATGACGTGGGTAGGATCATAGATATATTTTCAGAGTATTGACACATGGAAAAAATTGTGCACCTCGCCCAAAATCGGAGGCAAGGCCAATCGATAAGCTACATCTTTCACTTTCTCCCAAATCTCGAATGGGCCAATAAATCTTGGTTTCATCTTTCCTCTGATCCCAAATCTGGATATGCCCTTCGATGGCAATACTTTCAAAAAGACAAAGTCCCTGACGTTAAATTTTAGTTCTGATCTTCTTCGATCAGCATAACTCTTCTGTCGACTTTGGGCCACCTTCAACTTCTCATGAATCAACCTGACTTTATTAGATGTTTCCTAAACAATCTCCGGTCCCTAATACGTCTATCACCCATCTCCTCCCAATGAATCGGCAATCAGCACTTTCTTCCATACAACGCTTCAAAGGGGGCTCTTCCAATACTTGCCTAATAACTATTATTGTACGCAAACTCTGCCAATACTAAATGATCATCCCAGTTGCCTTTCAACTCCATCATTATGACTCTTAACATATTCTCCATAATCTAAATGGTTTGCTCGGACTCCTCATCCGTCTGCGGATGATAAGCCATACTAAACTTTAGATCCGACCCAACTCACGGTGCAAGCTTTTCTAAAATTTTAAGACAAACCTCGGGTCTCAATCTGACACGATGGTCACCGGACTCCATGCAATCTTACTACTTCGTTAATATACGTCTGGGCTAATCGGTCCCTTGTATAAGTAGTCCGAATGGCTAGAAAATGCGTCGATTTTGTGAGCCGGTCGACAATCACCCAAATGGCATCATGATTCCTAAACGTCCTCGGCAATCTTGACACAAAATCCATGGATACATCTTTCCATTTCCAATTGGGAATAGTCAATGGCTACAAAAGACCGGATAGCTTCTTGCATTCGACCTTCAACTACTGACAGATCAAACAATTCTCCACAAATACAACAATTTCTCTTATCGTATTCCTTCACCAAAATATTTTCTTCAAATTCTAATATATCTTATTAATCCCTAGGTGGATCATATATTTGGACCGGTGAGTTTTTTTCATAATTTCTTCCTTCAATTCTTCGACATTGAGCACACAAATCCAATCCCGAAACCTCAAGATTGTCTGTTCAAATACTAAACTCAACTCTAGAGTCTTGGTTCAAATTTTCAACAACATCAGCTAAGAACGGGTCACTCATCTGATCCTCCTTGATCCGCTTCAATATCTCCGGCTGGATCCAAAAGTATGACAGAATCATCGAATTTTCTTGGGCATATGTCCAAGTATCATAATGTTTTATGCATTCTAGTATCTCCATCTCCATAATTCTCAAGTGAGCCGCGTAACACGTTTGATAGCTCAGAGCATCAGCTACCACATTGCCCTTGCCCGGCTAGTATTAGATTTCACAATCAAAGTCTTTTAGATAGTCCATCAATCTCCTCTACCTCATATTTAACTCTTTCTGAGAAAAGAGATACTTGAGGCTCTTGTGATCCAAGTATACCAAGAACTTTTCACTGTACAAATAATGCCTCCAAATTTTCAAAATGAAGATCACCGCTGCTAGCTCCAAATCGTGCGTTGGGTAGTTCTTCTCATGGACCTTCAACTACCTCGACCCATAGGCTATCACATTTCCACGTTGTATCAGAACACAACCCAAGCCTATCTTGTTCGCATCGCAATGAATTTCGAACCCACCGGAACCTTTTGAAATCGTCAAGATCGAGGCGGATGTCAGTCGATCCTTCAACTCCTGAAAACTTCGATCACATTCCTCTGACCAAATAAATTTAACATCCTTCCTTGTTAATTGGGTCAGCGGCATAGAAATTCTGGAAAAAGTTTTCACAAACCCTAATAAAAACCCGCCATCCCAAGGAAAGTCCGAACTTCAGTCAACAATGACAGTCGACACCAATTAACAATAGCCTCAATCTTTTTTGAGTCCATAGAAATGCCTCCCTTGGATATAACATGACCTAAAAATATAACTTTCTTTAGCCAAAATTCACATTTTTTTTTAATTTGGCATACAACTTCTCCTCCCTAAGTATCTGGAGTGCAATCCTTAAATGTATAACATGCTCATCATAGCTCCTCAAATAAATCAATATATCATCAATGAACACAACTACAAATTCATCCAAGTAGGGTCGAAACGCCCTATTCATCAAGTCCATAAATACAGCGAGGGCATTCGACAACCCAAAAGGTATAACTAAAAATTCATAATGCCCGTACCTTGTTCGAAAAACTGTCTTCGCTATGTCCTCCTTAATTCTCAACTGGTGATACCCCGAACGGAGATCAATATTTTAAACTACCTACGCTCCTTACAATTGATCAAATAGGTCATCAATCCTCAACAACAGATACTTGTTCGTAATGGTAATCTTGTTCAGTTCCGGATAATCGATGCAAAGGTGTAACAATCCGTCCTTCTTCTTAACAAACAGCACCGGGACACCCAAAGGGGATACACTCGACTGAATAAATCCCTTGTCTAGAATCACCTGCAACTACTATTTTAATTCTTTCAATTCGGTAGGCGCCATCCTATACGGTGCTTTCGAGACTGGTGTTAAACCAGGAACAATCTCAATGTCAAATCCAATTTTTCGATTGGATGGCAACCCAGGCAATTCTTCAAAAAAGACATCTTCGAACTCACTAACCATCGGGATAATCCTAGCCGAAACGCTATGACTTCCAACTATGCAAGCATAAGCTAGATAGGCTTGACATCGAGAAGTCATCAAATGACAAGCGTGTAAAGTCGAAATAAGACAAGGTAGTTCCTTCAGCACCACACCTTAGAAATAAAACTGTTCACATCCCGAAATGGTGAAATGAACTCACTTATGAAAATAATCCACACTGGCATGATAACTCGCTAGCTAATCCATTCCCAATATTACATCAAAGTCCTGCATCTCCAGTAAAATTAGATCCACCACCATCTGCAGCCCATTAATCCAGACTTCACAAATCGGATATAAAATATCCGTAATCACCGACGATCCTGAGGGTGTAGAAACAATCAAAACATGATTTAAAATTCTCGGATGGGACAACAATTTATTTACAAATCTTGGAGACACAAAGAAACGAGTCTATCCCGAATCTAGAAAAATATGAGCAGAAGTGTTAAAGATAGTAATGGTACCTTCTACCACATTTGGTGACGTCTCAGCATCCCGGGTTGTGACTGCGAAAGCCTTCCCTCGAACAACCAACTTCTCCACCGACCTTCTAAGAATGGGGAAATCTTTAATCATGTGGTCGAACTTGCCATAATTAAAGCAAGCCCCCAAACGCTTGTAGCATGGCTTCTCTCAATGGAACCTCCTACAATACTCACATGCATTAGCAGTCGCCGGCAAATTTGGCTCTACTGGCTACTCTACCTTCCTCTTCCCTTTATCTTCTGGCTTTGTCCTCTTAGGAAGGCCTCCTGACCCCAAGCCTTGACCAATGGTTGAACCTCTGTGAAATCTAGCATTCTTTCCAAAGTATTTCTCTCACACTAGCTCCTACTCAAAAATGAGAGCGCAGTCTAAGATTTCTCCATAGTTACACAGCTTGTGCATAACCAACTGCTTCCTGATGTGATCTCTCAACCCAAATTGAAACTTCCTGCGATTCCTTGTTGGGTCATCAACTATGTGCGGGATATATTGGGACAATTTCATAAATTTAGCTTCATACTCAACTATGGTCCGATTTCCTTGCCGTAGCCGTGAGAACTCATCCTCTTTCAGCTCTTGCAAGGTGGTGGGAAAATATTTCTCAAAGAAGACCTCCTAGAACATCTCCCAAGTAATCTAGTCGTTGTTAATGTTCATGGCTCTCTTCTGCATCGACCACCAGTGATCAGCTTTCCCCTCCAACTTGTACGCTACAAAAGTTACATTATCTTCTTTCGGGCAATTGTGATGTACCATATCACCTAACTGAAATCTAACAGAGTTCCGACTGTAATACGGCTGTCAGACTATTATAACCTGTACAAATCCATATACAACATACATATATAGCTACAAAATACAAACACAGGATCCGAAAAACCACAATATATTTGTGGCTCTAACATTATGTCTCCGATCATCATGACGGAACAAAGAGATGCCACTAATCCTTGAAATACTCATCACAAAAACCTACGAAAGTATTTCATAATCTAATATACCATATTCCAACTAGAACATATGACCACTATAATAAATTACAAAAGAACAAAATATATATATACAATCCTCTTGATCCCAAAAGAATCATCATCTATTCAAAAAATATAAAATATAATCCCCAGAATACATCATATACACCTCAAGCCCTAAAACCAAGCATTGATCCTTTACCCCTTCTCGTCGGGTATGAACTCATGTTAACCATCTGAGGAGTTAAACAAAATAATAAGAAATAAGCCAAGTGCTCATTAATATACATATATAACAAGGAACATGCAAATTTTATATTCAAATTATATTAATGCAGGTAGAAAAGAATAGAGATTTATGAGAGATCATAAAACATGAATTAGAAAAGAATGCTTTCATAATATCTTCAATTTCTTTTAGCCCTTTTTATAGTTCTTCATTCATCTAATTATACTGAAAGCTTATTTCGTTTGGGATCAAGGCCAATAGACCTTACTGACTAAATAAGTGGTCAATCGTAGTTTGAATTATATTTACTCCTACACAATCAAAAGTCATCTCCTCCTATTCAAGACCTAGAGGTGGGCCATCTACATATAATTCCTATAGACGGTGCCTTAGCCGCACACGGTCCTTAGCAGACAATGATCTTCCACTATAATATATTAAGACATGTCGAAATATACTATCTGATAAACATTTATCAGTCTAAATTCTTAGTTTCTTATTTTTTTAGAAAATTTTGCTCTTAAATTCATAAATCCTTCATTCTCACACTTTTGGAGAACAGTTCATAAGTCCTTAATTCAATTATAAAATATCCCTCCTTGATCCTTTTCCATATGGTTTACACATTTTTATATCCTTGTGAGTTTAAATCCTCACATGATCTTAATTACATGCATAAATTATCTTGAAATTTTAAAGAATTAGAAAATTTTTACCACATTAGGCCAAGTATAATTTTAGAGCTTCGGACGATAAATTCTTTCACAAAAGGTTCGCAATATGATTTTCGAAACATACAAAATTTACATATCCATAATACATGCAATTCAATGCTAATCAATTACGTTCATAAACTAGGGTTCAGTTTTCTAAGTCTACTTTATGCATAAATTTCAAAAAAAAATGGGAGAAAACGTGCAGGATGTGGGTTAGGGTTTCGTTAGAGTCAAACCGCACCCAAGCATGGAAATCAGACACCAGATCGGTAAATTTTCATACTCAAGTCATGGGTTTCAATTATTTAAAGCCAACTCATGCATAAATCCCAAAATAAACAAGTAAAAGTTCCTGGGTGCGGGGTTAGGGTTTCCATGTACAAAATATCGGATAAAATTGTCAAATCAAACACCAAATTATCAAATAATCATATTCAAGACGTGAGTTTTATAAAATATATATTCAGATGGGTATCGAAACTGAAATACCAGAGAGAAATGAAACAAAAAGTGCAATAAGAGAAAGAAAAGTATATTGGTGCACTTGCCTCGACCTAATCTATTACTTCTCTAACTATGTATAGCTCGGAGTCAAACTCAAGAACCTCGGTTTCTTCCTTCTCTCTCTTCTCCCTCACGCACTCTCTCTCCTTCACATGGAATGCCACAAAAATGTCCAAAATAAAACCCTCATGGCCTTAAATATCGCGAGTCAGTACTCGAGCGCGTGCACAAAATAAGCTCACTGCAGGCCTGACCCGTACTCTACCCAAGCGTAACCCGGGCATAAAAAATAGATTTACCATACTCGAGCGCGCCCAGGGCATGGGTTGGCAAAATCGAACGTCCGAAGAGCGCCCGATGGGCACATGAGCGCGACCCTTCGGGGGTGATAGCGCTCGAGCGCCAGGCCGATTATAAAAGTGCGTTCAGAATGTTACGTGTTATTTCCAACGGTCCAGAGAGAGCTCGAAGAAAAAGAGAGAGGAAGTGGAGATCGAGACTTTCGAGTTCGAATCCGACTTAGAACTAGTTAAAGAAGAGATAGATCGGGTCGATGTAAGTATACTCATACCCTTTGCTTTCTCTTTTTGCACTGTTCATCCCAATCATTTTTGGTATTTTCATCTCGATACCCACCTATACTTTTATTTTCATGATACTCACATATTGAATATATATATTCCGATTTCATGTCTGATTTCCTAACATTGATCGGTATTTTGCACTGAAACCCTAACCCTGTACCCAGATATTCTCACCCATCGATTTTTGGGATTTTTACATAAATTGACTTTAGAAAATTATTATCCATGCCTTGAAATGTTAATTTGTCAATTGAGTGTTCGATTCGGTAGTTTTATACAAAATTATGCTCATCGAAACCCTAACCCGTGCCCCCTTTAGGTTTTATTCAAATTATTTGTAATTTATACATGATTTGACTTTAGAAATTCGTAACCCTAGTTTTATGGATGCAGGCACTCCGTATATTTAGTATTTATACACA
>JAODPA010150534.1:0-15012 GCA_025585075.1 Nepenthes mirabilis
TATATGAACAGCCGTCGATTTTCCCATTCGACATTCGACGGCTGCCTGAACATTGTATGGGCTGCAATGCCGTGCGTTGCAGCCCCTCTCATCTGCTATAATACTCTCACAGATCGCTCCTCTCATTCAATTCGTCATCCCCAGCTCCATCAATGGCAGCAACGTCAACGAAGCCTTCATTCGCACCGTGGCCTTCCTCCACCGAATTTCGCCATCCTTACTCTTCTAACTTCACACTACCCTTTTCCACTTATTCCCTGAGAGAACCCAAACTTCACGGCCCCTCTCTCTGCATCTCCAGCTCGTTCTCGAGCAAATCTGCAGCCCCCAAAACCCCCTCATCTGCCACCTTTGCAGCCTCTGCCGGTACCCAATTTCCTATGACCTAAGAAGCATTCATTTCCCCATATACCCCCGGCGAGCCCAGGAAGGGTTTGATGCGTGCTCCATGACTGCTCATTGAGGATCGCGACGGTATTGCAGGGAAAGGGGAGTTCTGGCAAAGGAGAAGGGGAACGAAACAGAGAGAAGAACCGCGTGAGGGAAAGAGAGAGAGGGAGAGGGAAAGGGGGAAACCAGAGAGAGACAGAGAGAGAGAAGGACAGAGAGGAGAAAGACGTAGAGAGAAGAAATTTGAGTGTAATATTCCTTTCTTTCATTATACACAAGTCAGTATACATATATGGGACCGGGGAACGGGTAATCGGGGAACGGATAACGGGGAAAGGGTGGTCCGAGAGTGTCCATGTTCGACGATGGTCGGGGAGGGAAGTACCGCGGCTACCGATACTGCTTTGCTGGGCCTCGTACATTCAGTAAATGAACTCCAAAGCGGATATCGATGAGTACGAATACGTAACATTGCTATTCCCATCAAAATGATCTTATCCTCAAGGTCAAACGGCTTATGCACAAATGTCCTAACAGAATAAAATTTGATAACAAATCCAATTAACAACATAATAGAACAGTGCACATGGTTTTCAAGCAGGAGCTGCTGCCAGCATATGTCAGAGTATGCCGTGGAGGAACCCTGGAACCGTAACATTACCCTCCTCATCAAAAAAACCTTATCCTCAAGGTTAAACGAGAGGGGATCCGGCCCAGCTTCAATAACGATCTTCCAAGTGGCTTCTAGATTCCGTTAGTCCAACCCTTGATGTCATACGCTAAACCTGAAATGAAATTGCAAAGCCGAAGGGATGCTGCAGCCATGGCATCAAATGACAGAGGTGCAGGCCACGATACATGCCTCCGAAACTTGCTTGCTAAACGAATAAGCACCTCTTCATATTTATTCCAATTCCTGGGCCTATGGTCACCAACCTCTAAGGAATTAGCAACATTACTTAAGCACTGGACTTCCACATTGTGCAAATCCTCACTAGCCCAAATTTGGAGAGTGCATGTGTTAATCCCCACACCAGCACTAGCAAGCAATGCGATGAGCAAAAACCAAATGACAGCTATAGGGATGAATTTCGTGAATCTATTCCCTAATATGTTGAGGAAGGAGGACTTCAATAAAAATACCCGAAACCCATACTCATAATGCAACAGTGCTGGCTAGAGCCATCCAATGAAACATAAAGCGACAGGAACCAACTCAGCGGCTTCATCGATGCCCACATCCTCCAATAGAATTTTACCTCTGTGATCGATCCTTTCGGAAACAGTAATCTGAGTTGTAACATAGGAGAAGTGTCTTAGAGCAGGAAACATTGCCTCCAACCTTGTTATACACAGCAAAACTCCACCCAGGGACATCCAGCCACTCAACCTTGTTTGCTTCAAGAAATCGTACATGTAATAAGGGGAGAGGGCTTCATAGATGTGTGGATTCCAGTGGAAGATATTGTACAAGCCAAGAGCACATATGCAAAGGGACCCCCACTGCTGGAATAAAAGTCTAGCTCCAACATATTCGTAATAGGGCAGAATTGACGTAGAAGGTTTGCATTAGAAGGTCCAATGGGGAAGAAGTTCAGAACCATGAGGAAGAAGTCCAGCCCCATCAATCATCCAAGGATATTCAAATGATCCATTGCCGTGGATGGTCGGTACTCTAGAGGTTAGACTCTCATTAAACCTTGCCTTTGTTGCTTTAATCTCAGTACTAGCATTTTCAAGTCCATCAAACATAGAAGAGTCCTTATTGACAAGAGAAACTAGGATTGATGTTAATTTTCCTTCCAAGTCAAGGAGGCCTTTGGCAAATGCAGCAACAGACATCTGCTTCCTCAATACACAAGCAGCATTATCATAATATTTGTGTGAATTTTTCACGAAACTCCATCCATTCACATCACAAACATATGAGCCTAAGATGAAAGCACAAACAAAACTTCTAGCGTGCACATTTGGTACTAATGAGATGGCAGATCCGATTGCCACTGGAGCTTTTAGGGACTTGGTGTTTAGATTGGCCAAATAGGTGGAGGGAGAAATTGGAATTATTTTCAACTCCAGATTATTTACAGGATGGAACAAAGGAGCCATACCTCGAAACAGTACAGGAGCCTCAATTTTCTTGTTTTCCAAAATAGCATCAGGCTGAACAAAATCATCAGGAGCCAGCAGTGTATGTTCACATTTGTTGTTTGTCACTGCGTAGCTGTTATGGTCTACAACCAAGGCTGCAGGGTCTAAATTATTCAACCCTTGCAACGGTGGGACAGGAACGAGTACAGGAGCCTTGTTCTGGTCCTGGTCCGTCAGAAGGAAACCGTCGGATAAGTTCTCGGAGTCCAGAATTGTTTCAACATTTGGACAATTATGAGTAAAGAATTTGGTAATGGGTGAAGGCATGACCTGTGAAGAAGTTAGAAGGCTGTGTGGTGGAGGAAGCTTTTGCTGAGATGCAACGATTGGTTGCTCTTCGAATTGGAAATCAGGTGACACATATGGATATGGTTTCTCGATTCGAGCCGAGAGCGGCAAAATCTCAGTGATGAAGGCTCGAATTAGTTTAGTGGTGGATGCATTAGAGGTGTTACCGGATGCAGGTGATAATTTTGTTGGATATGCACAAGGCTGTTGTAGGTGGATTTGGTTCAAGGAAGGAAAAATGTCCATGTGGGAGGGCCGAATCTGTGTGATAGTAGAGACGGAGGAAGCGATTCGAGCAGCAGGTGATGTTACTGATGCCGTGCTCGAAGTAATGGTAGTGTGAGGAAAATTTGCAAAAGTGGAAGCCGAAATCGGTGATAAAGTTGAAGACGACGAGAAATTTGTAGTTGATAACGGTAGTCGGTCGAGGCGGTTGGGGTAGGATGACCTAATTTGTTCTGAGATAAGAGCAGAAATGGCTATTTGAGGAACGGGTGGTGATATGGAACCAATGATGGAAGGGATTGCAAGCAGAGGAACGTGACGATGGAAAGTTATCGGAGACGAAGCTACAGAAAGCGAAGAGTTGACTGACCAGTTAGTATATTGCTCGAAGATGTGGAGTGATTTGCTGAGTTCCACCATGGACGTGTTGAGTTCGGTGCAGGACGACCGGATTTGTACGGTTTTTGAAACCGCGATGGACATGCAGGTGCCAAATCGGTCGGTAGCTCAGCGGAGAGCCTTCATCTCGTTGGCTAGTGCGGCGATGGCCCTTTCGATCGCTTTGAGAGCCCGTTCTTTGATCTCCTTTACTTTTGTCTCAATGAAAGCATCATTTGATGCGTGCTCCATGACTGCTCATTGAGGATCGCGACGGTATTACAGGGGAAGGGGAGTCTGGCAGAGGAGAAGGGGAACGAAACAGAGAGAAGAGGACGCGCGCGAGGGAAAGAGAGAAAGAGGGAGAGGGAAAGGGGGAAACCAGATAGAGAGAGAGAGGGGCAGAGAGGAGAGAGGCGTAGAGAGAAGAAATTTGAGTGTAATATTCCTTTCTTTCATTATACGCAAGTCAGTATACATATATGGGACCGGGGAACGAGTAATCGGGAAACGGGTTACGGGAAACGGGTAACTGGAAAAGGGTGGTCCGAGAGCGTCCATGTTCAACAATGGTCGGGGAGGGAAGTACCGCGGCTGCTGATACTGCTTTGCTGGGCCTTGTACATTCAGTAAATGAACTCCAAAGTAGATATAAATGAGTACGAGTACGTAACAGCGACGTCCTTGTGGAAGCCCTTGAAAGGGAGGGGCTACTACTGTCTTCGCCTATCTGGGAGGGGCATCGATGGCAATTCACCAGGCACTTACGCGCTCTAATATAATCCGCAACGTCCTCCCCAGCCACGAGCAGGGCGGTGTATTCGCCGCCGAGGGGTACGCACGAGCCAAGGGCCGCGTGGGTCTGTATGGCCAACTCTGGCCCCGGAGCCACCAACGTCATCTCAGGTCTCGTTGACGCCCTCCTTGACTCCGTTCCTTTGGTTGCCATCATCGGCCAGGTCCCCAGCCGCATGATTGGCACTGACGCCTTCCAGGAGACCCCCATTGTTGAGGTAACAAGGTCTGTCACTAAGCACAATTATCTCGTTCTTGATGTTGAAGATATACCAAGAATTGTCAAGGAAGGTTTCTTTCTAGCCCAATCAGGCAGACCACGTCCCGTTTTGATCGACATTCCTAATGATATACAGCAGCGATCCGTGGTTCCCGATTGGAATCAAAAGATTAAGCTACCTGGTTATTTGTCCAGATTGCCAAAATCATCAAATGCAGGTCAGCTAGACCAAATAGTGAGGTTGATTTCAGAATCGAAGAAACCGGTTCTTTATGTCGGAGGTGGATGCTTGAATTCAAGTGAGGAATTAAGAAAATTCGTCGAATTGACTGGGATTCCGGTGGCCAGTACTTTGATGGGCCTTGGATCTTACCCATCTTCGGATGATTTGTCACTTCAGATGCTAGGAATGCATGGGAATGTGTACGCCAATTACGCTGTCGATAAAGCCGATTTGTTGCTTGCGTTTGGGGTTAGGTTTGAAGATCGTGTGACTGGGAAGCTTGAGGCGTTTGCTAGTAGGTCGAAGATTGTTCATATTGATATGGATTCTGCAGAGATCGGTAAGAATAAGCAGCCCCATTTGTCTGTCTGTGCTGATTTGAAATCGGCACTGACAGGGATGAATAGGATTCTTGAGGAGAAGGCAGCTAAGCTGAAGTTGGATTTTTCACCATGGAGGAAGGAGTTGAAGGAGCAGAAGATGAAATACCCTCTGAGCTACAAGACTTTTGGTGATGCAATCCCTCCGCAATACGCAATTCAGGTGCTCGATACGTTAACAAATGGAAACGCGATAATCAGCACCGGCGTTGGGCAGCATCAGATGTGGGCTGCACAGTTTTACAAGTACATGCGGCCTCGACAGTGGCTCACATCTGGTGGAATAGGGGCTATGGGTTTCGGACTTCCAGCTGCAATTGGAGCTGCCATTGCAAGACCCGATGCAGTAGTTGTTGACATCGACGGCGATGGAAGTTTTATCATGAATGTTCAAGAATTGGCAACTGTAAGAGTAGAGAATCTCCCCGTTAAGATAATGCTTTTGAATAATCAGCATTTGGGAATGGTTGTTCAGTGGGAAGATAGATTCAATAAAGCTAACAGAGGTGATTCATACCTTGGAAATCCATCTAAACCATCTGATATTTTCCCAAACATGTTGAAATTTGCTGAAGCTTGTGATATCCCTGCTGCCCGAGTGACAAAGAAGGCTGATCTTAGGGCAGCAATTCGGAAAATGTTGGATACACCTGGACCATATTTGTGTTGGCGCAAACACGGAAGGCACGGTGACCGAGCAGACAAAGCTCTCGGATAGCAACACAGAACAGAGCTCTCGGAAGGATGACCAAAAGTATAAATAGAAAAACGAGAGAGAACATACAAAATTTTAACGTGGAAAACCCTTCTTTAATCAAGGGAAAAACCACCAAGGAATAGACTATAAAAGGATTGTTTACAAGTGTTAGTTATACAAACTCAAACGAAAAGAAAACAATTTCAAGTGTACAATCTCTCTCTAAAGTGTTTCTCACTCTATCTTTACAACAAGGCTTGCCTACAACTCTCTCAAGACTCACTCCAAGGCTGCTCTCAAAGACATGGCACAAGCTCTCCAAATCCTCTTGGTAGCACGTATATATCAAGTAAGGGCACATAAGCTTTGTATATATACACAATGGCCGGTCACCCTACTGGCGCTAGGGTGGCAGAACCATACTGCCTAGGCTTGCCATGACAGACGCACGCCCGGCGTGCTAGAATGACAGGCCTTGCACTTGGGAAGTTATAGCAGTCTCAAACATCCAATTAGAGTAGGCGACCAACCTACCTGCAAAACGCGACTACAGCAGGCCTACGGAGATAGAGTCAACGCCTACGTTTTCAGGGTCCTCGTCTATGTCCTCAGCAACCTCTCAGACATGACGCCTCCAATGAGTCCTTGTCCACATGACAAACTTCTCAAACTACTCAAGAAAGTCCTCGTCCATTTTTCCCAATGGAGTCTGCGGACATAAATGCCACGAGGGAGTGACCCCAACAAACTTCCCCTCACGACTAAGTGGGAGTGAAGTTAGTCAGATCGACAATATCACAACAAGCTTCCAGCTTTCCCTTCGGCAAAACTTTAGTCAACATGTCTGAGCCATTGTCATCCGAGCGAATCTTTCCAATTGATAACTGCCCATCATCAAAAACATCTTTCACCCAATGATAACGCACGTCAATGTGCTTTGAACTCGAATGGATTGAGGAGTTTTTACACAAATGAATGGCACTTTGACTATCACAAAGGATATCGTACGTCTCTTGCCTTAGACCCAACTCTTGGACGAACCTCTTCATCCAAAACATTTCCTTACAGGCCTCGATCATGGCAATGAACTCTACTTCTGTAGTCGAGAGAGCGACGCACTTCTGTAACTTGGACTGCCAGGAGACCACCCCTCCCGCAAACTTCACCAAGTATCCGAACGTTGATTTTCGAGAGTCAACGTCCCCGGCCATATCTGCATCTGTGAACGTAATCAGTTGAGGCTTCTCTCCTCCAAACTGCAAACCCGTCTTGGAGGTCCCGCAGAGATACTTGAAAATCCACTTAACCGCGGACCAATGCTCCATCCTAAGGTTTGAGAAAAATCTGCTCACAAGGCCAACCGCACGAGTAATATCCGGCCGCGTACACACGGCCGCGTACATCAAGCTGCTAATGGCCGAGGAGTAAGGAATCTTACTCATGCATGCCTTTTCAGTGTCCGAGGATGAACACCGCTGCTTGCTCAGCCTAAAGTGGTTGGCCAAAGGGGCACTGACAGGCTTGAAACTCTCCATGTTGAACCGCTGAAGCACCTTTTTAACATAGTTTTCCTGGGATAACCTGAGCTTCTTGTCCCCTCGGTCTTGAAATATCCTGATCCCCAGAGTCTGCTTCACCGGTTCGAGGTCTTTCATGGTGGAAGACTACCCCAATTTCTCTTTCAACTCCTTGATCCAAGCTCTATTCTGTCCAACAACCAGCATATCATCTACATAAAAGAGGAGGATGACAAAGTCATTTTTTGAGAACCTTTAGACAAAGACACAGTTGTTGAAAGCAGTCTTATGGTATCCTCGTCCGACCATAATAGACTCAAACTTTCGGTACCACTATCGCGGAGCTTGTTTCAGCCCATACAAGCTCTTCTTCAAACAACAGACAAGTCCTTCCTTCCCCTTGACCTCAAAACCATCTGGTTGCTCAATGTAGATTTCTTCCTCTAGATCTCCATGGAGAAAAGTTGTCCGGACGTCCAGTTGCTCTATTTCCAGATCCAACGCCGTTGCTAGTCCGATCACTACACGAACCGAGGACATCTTCATAATAGGTGTGAAAATTTCATCAAAGTCAACACCCTTGCGCTGACCAAAGCCTTTTACAACAAGCCGTGCCTTGTGTCTTGGTTTGCTCGTGTCCTTGGTCGCCTTCAACTAGAAAACCCATTTGTTCTTCAGGGCCTTCTTCCCCTTGGGCAATTTAGCCAGCTCAAATGTTTGGTTTTCATGAAGAGAGGTCGTTTCTTCCTTCATGGCCTCCAACCATTTATCTTTCTGAGCGCTACATATGGCATCATGAAAATCTTCTGATTCTCTAGCATCAGTGAGGAGGAAGAACTCACTCGCTGAAAGGCAGACGGACGGACGTCTCTCCCTGGACGATTGTCTCACAGGGGCCACCTCGGCCTATTGAGGGGCCAGATCTTCAACTCGATCTTCCTGAGGCGTTGGAACCGCCTCACCTTGGTTGCCTGCCACTCCTGGTCCGCCGACATTGGACACAGGAGGCACTGGACGGACAGCATCAGCATCAACTCTGTCCCTCCGAGAAGTACTGGGTTGAGACTTCTGCTCCTTCCCAATGTCCTTAATGGTCTCGTCCTCAACGAAGATCACATCTCGGGACCGGACCAGCTTCTTTTTCTTTAGGTCATAGAACCTATACCCAAGTTCATCCTCGCCATAGCTCAGAAAGACACATTCCTTCGTCTTTGGCTCTAACTTGGTCCTCTCATCTCTCGGAACATGAACAAAGGCTTTGCAGCCAAATATCCAAAGATGGCTATACGCTGGCTCCTTTTCGGTCCAAATCCACTCTGGAACTTCCTCGTCCAGGGGCTTACTGGGCAATCGGTTGATCACGTGGGCGGCCGCCTTCAAGGCCTTGGCCCAAAAGGATCCCGGAAGCCTGGCCTCGGATAACATGCACTTGACCCTTTCCATCAGGGTGCGATTCATCCTCTTGGCCACGCCATTCAACTGTGGCGTCTTGGGTGGAGTTCTCTGATATCTGATGCTGCGACCTCTGCAGTAGGCATCAAATGTCCCAATATATTCTCCGCCGTTGTCGCTCCGCACGACCTTCAACCTCCTCCCGGTCTCTCGCTCAACGAGGACATGGAATTGCTCAAAGGTTCCTGCAACCTAATCTTTGGTCTTCAACGGGAACACCCACAGCTTCCTTGAGCAATCGTCAATGAAGGAGATAAAGTATTGTGCTCCTCCAAATGACCTCTCCGGGAGGGGACCACACACATCCGTGTGGACAAGCTCCATAACCTCGGACCTCCTGCCAGATAGGTCTCTTTGAAAGGAGACTATGCGTTGCTTCCCCGCCATGCAGTGAGGGTAGGTCCTCGGCCTGTCTCCATCCATCTCTGAGATGAGACCCTTCTTGGCGAGATGACTCATGCCACGCTCACTTATGTGTCCGAGCCTTATGTGCCACAGGCCTGAGGACTCCACATTTCTTGTGGCATGCACCTCTGCCACCTCGGCCTGGGCTTTCAATGTGTAAAGGCCTGAGGCCTTTACTCCTCGGGCAATCACCATGGAGCCCTTAGTCAACTTGAAACTACCATCACAGAAGACGCTGCAGTAGCCTTCATCATCCAGTCATCTTACTGAGATGATATTCATGCAAATATCAGGGACGTGTCGGATGTCCCTCAAAATCAGTCGGGCTCCAGTGTTCGTCAGCAAGGAGACGTCTCCACGTCCAATGATCTCGGACGTCTCCATATTGCCCTGCCATAACACTCCTGGGGCACTCGGAGTGTAAGTGGAGATCAGCCTCTCCTAGACGTGATGTGGATGGATGCGCCAGAATCCACCACCCAGTCGGAAGCCTGCTCAGCCACGTTTACAGAGTCTTCAGACTCGCAGGCTAAGAGGAGATCACATCATGTAATAACAGAGACCGAGGACTCTTCCTTGCCTCGTCTTTTCTCACCCCTCTGCTTGCCAGCGTTTTTATGCTTCCACTTATAACAAAACTTCTTGATGTAGCCTTTCTTGCCACAATGGTGGCACTCCATGTCTTGATACCGAGAACGTGGCTTACTCCTCCATTTGTCTTCAGACTTTGGGCCTCGGCTCCTTCCCCTCGATTCGGTAACAAGGACCTCGGAGTGCTAAGAGGTGGACGTGCCTTGAGAACGCCATCTCACTTCCTCGTTCAGCACAACTCCTTTGGCCATCACTAAAGTCACCATGCCGTTAGGAACTGTATTGGCTATGGTGATCCTCATAACCTCTCATGTGTCCGGGAGGGTTGCTAGCAACCAGAGTCCGAGGACCTCATTCTCGAACTTGATCCCCACGCAAGTCAGCTTGTCCACGCAGTCCTGAAACTCATTCAGGTGGTCGGCGACAGATGTGCCATCCTTGTACCGTATTTGCATTAGCCTCATCAAGTGATAAATTTTATTATTTTCGGATTTGGAGGCATAGTGCTTTTCCAACTTCTCCCAAAGTGTCTTGGCATTGGACTCACCCCAAATGTGGTTGTACACATTGTCGTCCACAAACTGCCGGATGTAGCCGCACACTTTCTTGTGCTTCAACGTCCACTACACGTCCGTTTTTGCTGGCGGCTTTTCTGTGGCAAAAACGGAATTATGCATGGACTTTACAAAGAGCAAGTCTGACATCTTGCTCTGCCAAGTGTCAAAGTTTGTTCTGTTCAAGCAAATCATTTTGCTTCCAACCTCCATCGCAGCTAGCAACAAGATCACCGTTCAAAGAACCAAAATCTCTGATACCACTTGTTGGCTCAAACACGGAAGGCACGGTGACTGTGAGGTTTCGGATTTAAAAACTTGATAATGATGAGGTGATTAGTATGCTAATGATCAATACTAGATCTATGGAACAAATAAGGTTGGGTATTGGAAGAAAAATCGAGGAAAGTTTGAATTTGTGCTGCTGAAACACTGCCAGCAGGCTTGCGCCTGCTGGGCACTCGAGCCGTGGCTCGAGCGCATTTTCCAGTAGCTCCCTCGGACAGCGAGCACATTTTCCAGTAGCTCCCCTGCCCGCTGGCCATTCGAGCTTCGATCGAGCGAAAAAACTAGAACCGGCCCCGCTTGCTGGCCGCTCGAGTCGCGCTCGAGCGGGAAAAGCCAACACCGCGGCCGCTTGCTGCCCGCTCGATCCGCGCTCGAGCGGTGGCGCAGTATAAAAGTCACGCCCTGCCTTCTCCTCGTCATTTTTTGCTCAGTTTAGGGTTTTAGAGAGAGAGAGGGCACCGATCCTAGTGAGAGAAAGGAGGAGATCGAGGCCGTATAGTCCAAATTCGTCCGAGAGCTAGTTATAAAGGTGAAAGCACTCGTTGAGGCAAATGTTCTCATACTCACTTCTCGTTCTCTTTCGAAGTTTTGCTTGATTTTGTTGGGTATTTTATGTCGATACCCACCGTGAATGTTAGAATCATGAAGTCCATGCCTTAAGGTCCAAGAATATGTAGTTGTTTGTCCGAATCATGTCCAATCCGCCCGGTTTGGTTTCATCGAAACCTTAACCCACGAAAATTAGGAATTTTCCCATTTTCCTTCCGTGTATCATGAAATTCACCTTAAAATGTGAATCCTCACGTCCCAATGATGTATATATACTGGCCGCGGGTTCGATTTCGTACGTTTTGACCCAATCGAGGTGTCTGGGCCCTCTAAATTGGCCCTGACACTGTTCACCCGAGACCCAAAGTGGAAATTACATGATTTCACCTTCGTGAAATATTGAAAGGACTCTAGATTATGAATCCTCATATCCCAAGTGTATGTACATATCGACTGGATGTCGGTTTCTGCAAGATTTGACCCGTTCATGACATCCGGGAGACTTAAAAGTCCTCTGTTATTGTTTATCTGAAAATGAATGGGGAGTTGCATGCTTCCATCATCGTGTTATGTTAAATTGAGCTCAAATATGAATCATCGTGTACCAATTGTGCGTACGTATACACCGGACATCCGATCTCACAAGCATTGAACCGTTCACGGCGTCCGAGTGTTCCAAAATGTGTTCACCCGAAAAGAAATGAGAAATGTATCTGTTATGCCTCTAATTGTAATTGAAGTAACGTTTAACTGTTTAAACGTAAATGTAAGCTCCGAAATGTGTAACCATGTGCTGGAAGCAAGGGAATGAGTCCCGGAGGTTTCAAAGTGATATGTGATCATCGGAGGTAAGGAATCTAATCTATCTCATGAACTTAGAATGATTTGTTGTAAGTAAGGAAATTGAGTCCCACAGATTGTGAATAAGGGAATTGAGTCCCACAGATTGTGAATAAGGGAATTGAGTCCCACAAAAGGTTGTGAACCGAGCCAGTGAATGAAAGGGAATCCACATTGTGCTCTGTGATGATATGATCTCCTAAATGGAGATGTGTGTGATGGAATGATCTCCCGATTGGAGATGTATGTGATGGGAATGAGTTTTTCCGAGTTACGAATGTGTACGGTAAATATGGATTTCCCTCTCCAAGTGTGGAAACTAATCTTGAAACTAGGACCATGATTCACAGGGTTAGTATTCTTTAGCATACTATGTACATTGCGGTGTGAACTCGAGGAATATTTAGCCACGTATTTTGGCCGCTCGTGGGAGCGGGTGATGTTCGTGGTACGCTTTAGGAAACTACTGTAGAAGAACGATGATTGCCCTAATCCCCGGGGGATATGGGGCGTGTTGGCCGAGTGTTGCAGGCCTAAAATGTAGCCATTTGGTTAAATGTTGCATAGTGAAGATGCAACCGATGGTCGAGTGCTGCAGACCTAAAATGTAGTCATAGCTTTAGAATGTGTAGCGAACACATTCCTTTCCTCGTTCTCTCGCATCGTTAGTTAGTACGGTTTACTAGTCCGGGTCCGCAAAGATGATGTAATAATGAAAATGAATAATCTCCAATCGATGTAACCGTGAGAATCGTGTGAATCTAGTGATTCTAGTTGTTTCCTTTTCCCTCTCCTGCTTCATGGTTATGGAGAGTACCTGTATCTGTTTCCCGTTCCAGTCTTGTATATGCCTGTGAGATGTGTTTATGATTATACTTGTTGAGCTGTAAGCTCACTCTTACTGTTTGTTATTTTTCCTTCCAGATGAGAACACTTAGCCGGCACCTAATAGTTAGAACAAGGAGAGAGACTTGCTTAAAGAGATTAGTTGGACGTCAAGTGCTTTGAAGATTCGGTCCTCTTATTGTAATGAAATATAGCAACCACTCATGGATGGATGTGGCCCGTTGTTATTATTTTATGGTTTTGTTATGCTTCCGTAAGTTTTGATGATTTAGTTGTACTTCCGCATTTATTTTGATATTTTGAGCTCCATTTTATTTTAGATGGCATCTCTCTAGATCTAATACGGTAGATAGGAGTACTGTATTAGAGACACGGATAATATGGCATATCTTGTGATCCTGTGTGATGTGTTGTAGGTTTTGTGTTAAGCCTCATGTTAGATGTGTGCTTGTACAGGATATGTTTGAACAGGTAATATTTTTGGTTTTTTGTTCAGTTGTAGAGAAGACTCTATCAAAATTTCTGTAAAGTCCATAGGTTAAGTATGGACTTTAATTTGTGTTTCCATTGACGGAGGTTATTTATTAGAAAAATAATCCGGTCCGTCACAGTGACCGAGCGGACAATGCTCTCGGATAGCAACATAGAACAGAGCTCTCGGATAGACGACCAAAAGTATAGATAGAAAAAAGAGAGAGAACACATGAAATTTTAACGTGAAAAATTCTTCTTTAATCCAGGGAAAAACCACCAAAGAATACACTATAAAAGGATTGTTTACAAGTATTAGCTATACAAGCTCAAACGAAAAGAAAATAATCTCAAGTGTACAATCTCTCTTTAAAGTGTTTCTCACTCTATCTTTACAACAAGACTTGCCTATAGCTCTCTTAAGACTCACTCCAAGGCTGCTCTTAAAGACACGGCACAAACTCTCCAAATCCTCTTGGCAGCACGTATATATCAAGTAAGGGCACACAAGCCTTGTATAAATACACAATGGGCCTAGTGGACAGCCGGTCACCCTACTGGCGCTAGGGTGGCAGGACCATGCTGCCTAGACCTGCCATGACAGGCACACGCCTGATGTGCCAGAATAATAGGCCTGACACCTGTGAAGTTATAGCCACCTCAAGCATCCATTCAAAGTAGGTGACTAACCTACCTACAAAACGCGGTTACAGCAAGCCTACGGAGATAGAGTCAATGCCTACGCTTTCAGGGTCCTTGTCTATGTCTTTAGTAGCCTCTCGGACATGACGCCTCCAATGAGTCCTCGTCCGCATGACAGACTTCTCGGATTACTCAAGAAAGTCCTCGTCCATTTTTTTCAATGGAGTCCGCGGACATAAATGCCATGAGGGAGTGACCTCAACAATTTGCTAGATATAATTGTGCCCCATCAAGAGCATGTGTTGCCTATGATCCCGAGTGGCGGTGCATTCAACGATGTGATCACCGATGACTATGGCAGATCAACTTGTTGATCATATGGAGCTCAGCATCTACTTTTATATGTTAATATTGCTTAGTATTCACAGCCAACTCACATTTTCATGAAATTTTTGCCCTTACTAATTTCATATTTCATATTGAAGTCTAAAATGATGATAAGATATTGACACATGTTGAACTTTTATCGTCTTAGATAAAATCTTTGTAATTAAAGTACGAGAGGATTTTAAAATTTGAGAACTCTAACAATAACCACCAAACTAGTTCATGGTTTGAAAGGAATTTTTAACTATAATTATAATAAGTTATTTGATTGTGGCTAATAAGTTGGGCTTGTTAATACATCTCTTAATTTTAACCATTTAAGTTAGTCAATATACATCTATAAGTTTTTCCTCTTGGAAGTAAGAAGAATGTTATCTGAATATATAACTAATTATTCAAACTCAATTTGACAAGCTCTGTCTATATGAATTTAACTCAGTAAAATTATTGAGCTTAGCTGTTAGCTACTAAAATGTCAAAAGTGTGCTACCAATAAGGTACTCATAATTTTTTGTTTGAATTTAATTTGAACCTAATTTTAATTATATTTTAAAAAAATATCCGAATAAAGCTAAATATTTGTTTAAAAAATGAGTGAAATGTTTAATTTTAAAGAAAGAGAACTTATTGAACCAAGGCGTAGGGGGCTTGGTTATTTCTAACAAAGTGATATTATTTTTTACTATGACTTAATATATCATCACTAAAATATGTAATCCAACT
>JAODPA010150545.1:0-15011 GCA_025585075.1 Nepenthes mirabilis
ACGAGAGGGGGGACACTCGAGGGGACGAGGGGGGGTCGAGGAGACCGGCGCCATGGGCGCCGGCATGGAAAGGTGGAGGTGGGGCAGGGCTGAATTCAAATCGGTAGGGAGCAAGGAGCAGGGAGCAGTTTCACTCAGATAGGGTAAATTACATGGCTGATGTCGCGCCCCCCTCGATTCGAACTTCAGGGGAGATTGTTGCTCAGACGATTCTATCTTTGTCTGACTCTCAATCGGCAACAGTAGCTGCTCTTGCGATGGTATGGGTTCCAGTGATGGTTCTTCATCCTCTCTCGGTCGATCAGAAACTTCAGATATGGTTTTACGAAAAGCTTAGCTTGATCTCAACCGCAGTGACTCAGGGCTTACTTGCATAGGATGGGCTCTTGGAGCAAAGCTAGCTGCATCAGTTGGAGGCGTCAACAACGGGAGTCCTAATGCTAAGGTGCTGACTAAGGATGACATTGGGGTTTCGAAGACCTTATTGCCAAACGAAACGGCCGGTTCAGCACCGACAACCCATGATTCTGTTGATGAGGTAAATGTATTCAGTCATCTCCAACAAATTTTTTTTTTTGGTAAGCAAGTATTTTGGATTAAAGGAAGAAAAATAAGTTACAAAATTTATGTTTTATCTCCAAGTAATTTGACTTGGAAATAAAATATAATATGTTAGGGTATACCCCGAGCAACTTGTACAAAAAAAATACAAAAAGACCTCCAGGAGGACAACATTCATCTGAGACGACAAAATATGAAATCTGTCTAATGTTACACATGAACAGACGATCATCGAGAACGCTATCATTCTTCAAAAACACAGCATCAAGGGGGAAGCAGCCAATCCGGCATCTGCTCCCACATCACTGGAGCAAAGCACATCAGCCACTTCGGCGACAAGTCCAACCGGCAATCTCGAGTCCAACTCGGCATATGAGCAACAAAGCCAAACCCGCATTGAGATTGGCAATTGAAATCGGCAACAAGTTGGCAATTGAAATCCGTATTGAAATCGGCAATTGTACTCGGCCACAGAAAAGCCAAACTGGCCAAAGTCGACATCGGCATTTGAACTCGGCAATTGAAATCGGCCATAGTAAAGCCATACTGGCCATAAGTCGAAATCGACAATTGAGGCACATCCGACCTCCAAAAACGGCATATGACAGTCCATGTCAGCAAGCCAAATCAGCTCAAAGCCCATCCGACCTCCAGCCCTAGTCGGCAACCTCAATTGAAATCGGCAACCTCCATCACAGCAGGTTCCAAGCACCGGGCTTTTGATTGCGCCAGAACTAGCAAAAGGGTCCAAGACTACCTCTTCAGCCCAGCACTTCATCATACAGCGAAAACATAGGTAATCACCTCACAACAGCAGCCCTTGATAGCTGCAAGCAACCCACCGCATCAGAAGGATTTTCAGCGTCCAAACATGCCACTCCCATTTCTTCGGCACTCCAGCCTATAATTCTAGTCCAGAGCAAAACAGGCTCCCCCCAACCCATCTAACAGGAAGGAACGTACAGGCAGAGAGGCTTCAGAATCGGGGCTCAGGGCGTTCGTCAGCGTCAAATCCAGCGAGCAGCACAATAGCATTAGCTTCGGACATTTGCTCCCAAAATCAGGAACGCAGCATAAACCAGAAACACCAAAGCCGTAGCTTACGAAAGGTACCCTAAGACAGGGCTCTCGGCCTCAACAGCCAGAGCGTAGAAGCCCAGGAATCTATCTTCTGCGGCTGCCCGCGTCCTCCTGCGATGCTCCTCCTCTGGCCGGGCGGCGCCGGTGCCGGCCTCGGCCGGTCTCCTTGGTGCTCTACCCGGCTGCTTTCCGCCTTCCGACCCTTGGACTCTTCCTTTCGGACTTCAGCTCTGGCTTCGCCGGCGTCCTCTGAGATTTCGTCTATGGTTGAGTCCTTGTTTTCTGCTGATTCAGGTTCCCTGACGAAGCTCTATCGGCCAAGATTCAATTGGGGTTTCTACTGAAGCCAAGATCGCATCTAATGCGTCTATTTCCGTTTGGGTCTCTGCTTTTGTCTGGGACTCTTCTCTGGCTATGGTCTCTCTTCTCCTTTGTCCCTCAATTGATTAGGGCTTCTCGAATCCGAATTTTCCTGGGCTTCTATACTATGGCTGCTGTGGCCGAGAGCCCTGTCTCAGGGTTTCTTAAGTAAGCTACAGCTTTGGTGCTTCTAGTTTATGCTGCGTCCCTTGATTTCGGGAGCAGATGGCCGAAGCTTATGCTCTGTGCTGCTTGCTGGGATTGACGCTGACGAACGCCCTGAGCCCGGTTTCTGAAGCCACTCCGCCTGTACGTTCCTTCCTGTAAGATGGGTTGGGGGAAGCCTGGTTTGCTTTGGACTGGAATTATAGGCTGGAATGTCTAACAACTGGGAGTGGCCTGTTTGGACGTTGAAAATCCTTCTGATGCTGTGGGTTGATTGCAGTTTTTTTTTTTGGTAAGTAAGTGGTTGATTGCAGTTGTCGTGGGCTGCTGTCATGAGTGGCTGGAGTTGCTCCTGCAAGTGCCATTACAATTGCTGATAATGCTGTGTATTAGCCGCATTGCTCCACTAGTATGCTGATGGCTCTGCTGTCAAAATTGGTTTGCTGAAGCAAGTGTGCTCTGGAATGAGGTGGCTTGAGCCGAACTGCTGTTTAACAGCTGGGTACTTGCTATGTCTGGTGGAGGTCCTGTTAGTTGGGCTTCATCAACTGGCGCTGTTTGGATGACAGCAGATGGATTTTGGCTGAGTTGATGTTCCTTCTGGTGGAAGGTCGTATGCTGCAATTTTTGATGCTGATTTTGTGATCCTAAAGTGGATGGTGCTGTGTAGCCTAGCTATTTGTGCCCACTCTGATGGTAGTATTTTGGAGTATGATGCTCTATTGCAATGGCTCATTGCAGAAATCATGAGGTGCTGCTCACGACCTGGTTGTGCTGCCTCCTCTTGTTACCACACCTTTGTGGTAATGGCTGTAGCTGATGGATATTTGCATGGAATATCCATCTATTTTTCTCGGAAGCTATGCATTGTAAGTGCTGGAATAACTGGTGCCGGTTTATTTGGCTGCGCACGGGTGCAGTGTTTGGTTGCTGCTAGTGTTGGAACTTGGTGTTGGCTGGATGCTGCGCCTGGATTTCAGATTTTGTTTCACCTTGTGGTGATGGTAAGGCCTCGGCTGGCATGAAGATGCTATTGGCGAATAGTTGGCTTCAGTTGCCAATTTTCGGATATGCCTTGACTTGGCTTGCTCTGTATAGGATATGCTCTATTAATATTAGAGTGTTCTATTTGTATTGAGTGATTACCAGTTTTCCTGTGTGGGTTTCATTCATTGTATTAGAGAGCTCGGGGCATGCCCTAGCGATTTTGATTTAACCCCAAGTCGGTAAAACACATGGAGATAAATCTTTTCTTATAAAAAAATTTTTCTCCCATTAATCCAAATCACTTACTTACCAAAAAAAAAAGCGTAGAAGCCCAGGCAAATCCGGAGGCGAGAAACCCTAAAAAATCGAAGGAGAAGAGAGACAAGAGCCTGAGAAGAGTCCCAGACAGAAGCAGAACTCCAAACGGAAATAGTCTCATCAGATGCGACCTTTGCTCCAGCAGAAACCCCAATCAACTCGTGGCCGAATAAGCTTCGTCAGGGAACCTGAATCAGCAGAAACCGAGCTCACAACCATAGACGAAGCCTCAGAGGTCGCCGCCGAAGCCAGATCTGAGGTCCGGATAGGAAGAGGGCACGAGTCGGAAAGCGGAAAGCAGCCAGGCGGAGCAACCAGGAGACCGGCCGAGGCCGGCTCCGACGCTGCCCTGCCAGAGGAGGAGCGTCGCAAAAGGACGCGAGCAAATTTCAAAAGGAAATTTGAAACAGTCATCTCCAAACAAAGAGACCGAAGTCTCTCAGGATTCCTGCCATCGTTCCTCTCCATCCTCCAACTCTTTCACAAACTACAATCGCCACAAATATGTCCACTACACCACAAATTTCACAATTCATAAATGAAATCCTAACCTCTCTAAACCAAATCGAACAACTCGGACTGTCCGCAATTTTCCCAATTCCTCATGCTCTACCACGAACACCAACCCTAATCGACCGACAAACAGAGTCATCCACCAATCCCCCTGTTTGTTCCACATCCTCATTGTTCAGGGCTCTCACCTTCGAAAAGTTGCTCCAAATTGTTCAGCCCAAACCCTTACTACCACTAGCATTAACCAAGGTCCAACTCGTTACTTCTGTTCCATTTCCAATTAATAGAACCGATAGTGCTGGATGCTCACACATCCACTCCCTGCCACCCACCAAACCGCCCGACCGACTCTCGATAGTACCTCCGAGGCCCCCTTCTACCTCCATCATCCTCCTTCCAAATTGGCCCATACAGAACCTCCCTCTCGCCGCAACAGCATCTACCCGTGGGCTTCTCTTATTGACAACCATGTTGTTGCCTGTGACCATTGGCTTGACAAAATTGGCGGGGAACAAAGGAGACATAGATCATGAGTGTGCCCTATGCCCATCACCAACCAAATGCTCTGTCAAACAGAAGGTCTCAAGATAGCAGGATGTGTTCAAATGCTCACCGATGATCCTCTCTTCATCCTCCTTCTAAAGCCTTGCTACGGTAAGCCGGTCCTAGTCGAGGCCAGCAGAAGAGATTTTCTAAATTTTGGAGGCATTAGTTGTGAGCCTTGCACGTATACCAAAACCACCCTCGAGAGAGGTCCGTTGAAATTAACCACTGCATATGGTTTTGGTGGGTCTTCCATGGCTTCCATTGATAGAGTTGGTGGAGGTATTTATCCACAAACGGCTGCTGTTGGTACAGCCAATGTAGGCAAATTTATCAAACCTATCCTCAATGATCACCTGAGACATTCAGTTTTTATTGCTGACAACGTCGGTGACAATGTTGGAGGCATTGCAAGTACTTGTAGATCCTATGCCATTCCATCCGGTGCTGCCCTTATTGTTACTGCAATTCCATCCATAGGTGTTAGCTATGCCTTGATCAACCCATTGGTCAATTGCAGTCTAGCTCAACGAATAGGGGCAATTGGGGCCATTGGTGTGCTAAATGGGGTGGTTCGGCTAGCACCAAATCTACCCGATCCATATCATACGCTTGGTCTGGTCCATAATGCATTCGGCGACAAAAAGTGTTTACACTTTAGGGTGGGCGTTCTAGAGAGAGAAGCACTCGTCTTCAGTGAGCTCCAGGCTTCCGCTTCTACCGAGCAGCGCCGGAGCAGGCCTTGGCCGGTTTCCTGTTGCTTCGCCCGGTTCTCTCGTTGTTTCCGACTCCCATCCTCAAGGGCTTCGATTGTGGATGTGAGCTCGATCCGATTCTCCCTCTTTGGGCATGACTTTTTTTTTTTGGGCATGACAGCTCTCCCTGTTTTCCTTTCTCTTCTTCTCGATCCACCCTTAGATGCGTTAATCTAGGGTTCTCACTTTTTCAAATTTCATTTTGAAATTTGAACTCGTTTTCTTTGTTCAAAAAGGATGTTTCCTTTTTGGTGTTTCAGATTGGGATGAAGACTCTGGCTTCGCTATGGGTTTTCCTTCGGGTCTTTTGCCTTCGATGATGTTGGGCTTCCTTGCTCTATCTGCTGGAGCTGTGAATCCCTATTCCAGGGTTCCTTGTTTTTTGGTTTTCGTTGCTGGCTAGTTTTGGCCAGTCTTTCCTTCCTGGATCTGGTTTTTGGGATCCGATGTCGGTAGCAACTGACGGCTTTCCTGCTGCTTGATGGATCTGGAGCAGTCGAATGTCTGGTTTGCTGGCCCTGAAGTTTCTCTGCCTGTGTATTCCCTCCTGTTGGACGGTTTGGGGGATACGGTGCAACTCTAGCTGGGTGCTTTAGGCGTGGTACTTATGAGCTGGCCGTAGACCTTTTGGATGCAAATGATCCTTCTGATGCGGTGGGGATCCTTCAGTTTGCTGCCATTTCTGGAGATTTGTTTGGTTGCAACTTCTGTGGGTTGCTGCGGATTGCTGGATTCTATCCGGAATGCTGTTTGAAGGTAGCTGCTGTCTCGTCTGGCCTTTCGATAGCTCTCACCCTAGTCTTTGGATCTGGCACGGTGAGCTGGGCTGTGCTGCTGGCTATGATGTTCCTCAGCCAATGTGTCCCCTCCTGTTGGACGGGTTGTGGGGCCCGTGTAGTCCTGGTTTGGGGACTTCTTGGCTGTGGTCTGAAGAGCTGACCGTGGTCCAGTTTGATTGCTCATGATCCTCTAACGCGGTGGGTGTCTGCTGATTGTTGCCGTTTTGCGTCTTTCTTCTGCTGTTTTTTAAAATATTTTCTTGGCCAAATGGGCTTTGTGGCCGGTTTGGCTTGCTGACATGGAATATCAAATGCCGTTTTGGACTTGCGCTGCAATTGCCGTTTTCCACTTATGGCCGGGTTGGCTTAACTGTGGCCAATTTCAATTGCCGTTCTTCATGCCGGTTTGACTCTGTTGCTCATATGCCGAGTTGGACTCGAGGCTGTCGGTTTGGACTTGAGGCCGAAGTGGCTGATATAGTTGTTTGAACACTAGGTGGTAATGTATTGGAGTACTACTGCTGTTGCAGAAGGCTTACCTGGTTGTGGGTTGTGAGAGCCATTCTGCTGCTGAGGTTTCATCTGATGGGGCCTTGGTGCTTTGGCTCCGCTGTACCTACCACATGTTTCATGGCCACTGTGGTGACATTGGTTATGGCTGTAGTTGTCCAGCTAGGTAGTGATTAGCTTCGTTCAAATGCAATTGTAGACACTTCTCTGCACTGTTAGCTAAGGTGAAGGGTTGGGAGATTTTGCCTGTAGGGAGGCTGTGCAAGTTTGGCTGGCCAATCTGATGACTTTGACTATTTTACGTGGCTTATCGGCCCCGCTGGCTATGTGGTGATCAATTTCCTGTGGCATTTTTGGCTTTGCTTCTGCAGTGGCTTGCATCGGGCTGATTTGCATTTGCCTGCCCAAATGCCGATTTGGATTTGGTGCCCATATGTCGATTCTGAATGCCGATTTCATCTTGCGTGCAAAATGCCGAGTTGGATTTGCTGCCCCAATGCCGACTTGGATTTGCTGCCCAAATGCCGATTTGGTTCTACGGCCCTTATGCCGATTTTGAATTGAGGCCGGGTATGTTTTGCTGACTTGGCATGACAAATGCCGATGTGGTCTTACAGGTGCCAATTTGGACTGCACTTCGAATAGCTGATTTGGACTTGAATATGAAATGCCGTCTTTTGAAGTTCTCCTCCTTCTCTCTAACTTTCAAATTTCAAAATTTGAAATTCGATTCTGCGAATCTCGGCGCGGCGGCGCTCGTCACCTGGCCGGGCGGCACCGGTGCCGGCCACGGCCGGCCTCCTGGTTGCTTCGCCCAGCCGCCCCCCCTTCTCCTTGTCATCTCTTGATCCCTTCGGTGTAGAATCTCTGTCCGGGCTTGTTCGCGTGGCCCTCTTCTCTTTGCTCGTTCTGAGCGTTGCCTTAGGGCTTTGTCTCCTCTGGCCGGGTGGTGTCGTTACCGGCCGGTCTCCAGGCTGGCCCCCTCGGTTTATTCTCGGTTCACTCCTTGGCCTGCTTTTAGATCTGGAAGGGATTCTGGAGATTCTGGCTTATTCGCTTGCGAGGCTATTTGTAAATTTGGTAGGCTCGTGTGCTTCTCGAAGGCTCCGGTGCTTCCGATTGTCTTCGCTGCCGCTCTGATGTTCTTCCTCCTGAGTTTTCACTCCTGTTGGACGGCTTGGGGATACTGTACAGATCTGGATTCGAACTGATTGGCGGGGTTTTGAAGAACTGGTCGAAGTTCTGATTGGTTGTTTGTTTCCCTTCGGTTGCGGTGAGGTCCTTCCTTTTACTAATTTCTGCTGTGGCTTGAAGCCTCGAGCTCCGGTGTGCTGAGATGTCGGAGGGCTGCTGTCTGATGTCAGCTGGTTGTGCCATGTCTCGCTTCTCCTTTATGCGAGCAATTCCTCTTCTTTCATTTGGCAAACTCCAATGAATTTTGGAACTGCATTTTCTGGTTCGGGAGATGCCGTCTGATGCCTTTGTTGGCACTCGTGGAGCTCGATGGAATTGATGTAGTCGATTGGACCTGCGGCGGTGCTCTGAGTGTTCTCTGGCTGTGTGTTCCACTTGTTGGATGGGTTGGGGGAGCCCGTGCAAATTTGGATCGGGACATTTCGGCTGAGGGCCGAAGAGCTGGCTGAGGTCCCTTTTTGGATGCATTTTCCTTCCTGTTGTGGTGATGCCCGCTGAGGTGGTGCCCTGTCTTTTTGCTACTTTATTGTGGTGGTTGTGTTGCAATCCATTGGATTGCTATTATCTGGCTAATATAGCCAGTTGTTTGCTGTTGTTGCTGTGCAACAATTCTGCTTTGTTCTTGGTTGCTTGCTGCCCTGAAGCCCTGTTCAGTGCACTGATACACTGCTGCCTCTGAATTGGTGGATTTGTGAAGCTTGTTTTGGGGACCCGATCCTTTCGTATGTTTTGGAGATCGGCTGGCCCATGTTGTAATGCTGGCCTTGTCTGAATCTACAAAAATGTAGTACTGCTGGATTATGGCATTTTTCTGCTGACAGGTTTGTGAGACTGTGGCTGCTGTGTTACTGGCATTGGATGATGTTGGGTCATGGGGCTGTACCCGTCTACTGGGCCATGATGCTACTCTGTAGAATTATGCAACTTTATTGGTTCTGCAGCCTACTCATCAGAAGTGCAATTTGGGTTGCTGATTTGTTGGGTTTTTTCCAGTGAATATGTTATGCAGGATGTGGACGCTCCCTGTCTTTTTGATGCACTGTGATTGTGTTGAGTTAAGTGCTGGTCCCTTGTGGTGTGCTGATGTACATACATTACGCTCCTATTTTCTTAGCTGATTTGGGAGCTGATGTTGATACTGGAATACTTGATGGCATGGTGGGAGCCAGTGATGATGTGGTTAGATTCACTTTTGTTCGTTTCTGCTCCCGCTGCTCAATCTGGGCTTGATTGCTGGCTGTTGCCAGTTTATCCTGATGATGGGACCTGTGAGCTGCTGGTTTTGGTACTGGAGCATTCTGCTCTCACATGCTAAGTGCTTCTGCCGTGCCAATGTGAGCTGCCGTTTATGTGGTTCAGCAGCTGCCTGTTGTGTTCAGTTTCGGCGCTTTTGGTGCTGATCCCTTATCATTTTGTTTATGATGGAAAAGTCATATTTTGTTTTCTGGTAGACGTTGTCCTCCCTGAGGCTTTTAGGTATATTTTGTTGTACTGTCCGATCGGGATATGCCCTAGCGTTTATGTAGTTTTTTTTTCAATTTCTACTGTCTCTGTAGAATGTTAGCCTCCTAGAGATTGTCTTTTTTGATGTAAGAATTGCTCGGGGAATGCCCTAGCATTTTATGCATTATCTCCAAGTCAAAATACTTGGTTTTAATGCATAGATTATGTAATTTTTTTCTCCCATGAATCCAAAATACTTACTTAACAAAAAAAAAAAAAAAAGATTTGCATCTCAAGTGCCGATTTGGACTTGAACGTGAATTGCCGATTTTGATTTGCATCCCAAGTGCTGATGTCGTTTGTTGTAGCTACCGATTGCTTTTGCGCGGTTTGGTCTGTGGAAGATGGCCGGTCTGGGTTGTGGCTGGATGGGTCTGGCTAAAGTGGACGGTGATGTTGTTGTGGTTTCTTACCGGTTCTGTTTGATTGTTGATACTGCTTTCTATGTGGCTATGGCTGCTGATGCTGATCAGCTTGTTCTTTCATGATACTTTGCTGTCCGGGCAGTGGGTTACTGCTGGCATGTACTTACTTCGCTGGGGGTGACTTACCTGCTGTGATGCGGATGTGATCTGCTGAGATCTAGTGGAGGCCGTCTCCCCGCTGTCTTGAGCCTTTGAAGATCCAAGATGGATTTGTTGTCTGTTTTTGCTGAGTCGACCTCATCGATTTGGGCGTAGCTAATCACGATCTTGTTCGTGTGAAATAGTTGACAGATTTCATATTCTATTTTTGTGGTTGTTTTATTGTTTTTTTTCTGATGTACCAGTTGTTCGGGCATGCTCCAACGCTTTATGTTTTCCTCTAAGTAGAATACTTGGAGATAAAATATAGATCTTGTAATTTTCTTTCCCATTAATCCAAAATTCTTACTTACCAAACAAAAGACCTGGTCCATAGAGCAAGGAAATATTGGTCAAGCCTGGTATTGCCTCTCTAAAGCAATAAATGCTGATCAAGCAGATATTTCTCTTAGATATCATCGTGCTTCACGGTACATGGAGATTGGAAATTATGAGAAAGCTGGCAATCCTCTAAAGCTGCAATTTGAGTCTAATGATGCCAATAGTAAGACAATCGGTTCTATATTGCCTCTTGAGATGAGTATGATTCTTTGGGCATGCTGGATGATGTCAAGGAGTTCAAGAATTTTGAACCCTTTCGAGGAAAAAGCAAATGTGTGTCTTCCTGATGTGAATCATTTGGTACTATCTGCTGCTGTATCTTGTGTTGAAATTGGTAGTGATTTTGATGTATGGAATTCCAATGTGCTGGGCTTGGATGTTGAACTTAGTGCTAGAAAGATTGTTATGTGGGTATTGAGGACAGTGACTGCAAGTTCTTCAGTAGCTGGCATGGCACCTGTGAAGACATGCAAATCTCATCTTCTAACAAATGGAAGAGCCTGGGCAGTTTCTCTTCCACAAAGAAGTAATTTCAGTAAAGAGATTCTAAAGATAAGCTTTTATTGCAATGTTAATGTGGCTGAAGTGGACCTCCTGTATGGGTCTTCCCTCCATGGGAAAGGGCTGAACAAATTTTGGTCCAGTATTAATGGTTACCATGGGCAAGCTTCACAGGACTCTCACTTCTACATCGGAGATCGAGGCTATCATAAGCTATGGGATAGTAGATTGTTCCGTTATGCTAATTGGGAAGTCGTTCGGTTTCTTGTATCCAACTTCAGATGGGGGCTGGAGGAGAAGCAGCAGCCTGCTAGGAGTGGTACCAAAGTGGGTGTTGCCATCAAGAAATTGAATCAAGAGAGTCTACAAGGTTTTGAAGAGTGGCAGTCTGAGGTAAATTTCTTGGGAAGGCTTTCGCACCCTAATCTTGTGAGGCTGTTGGGTTATTGCTAGGAAGAAAAGGAGCTGCTGCTTGTTTATGAATTTATGCAGCAGCGAAGCTTGGAAAACCACCTATTTGGCAGGGGATCTGCTGTCCAGCCACTACCATGGGAATTAAGGCTTAAAATTGCAATTGGAGCTGCCTGAGGCTTTGCCTTCTTACACACAGAAGGTTATGCAGCTCAAGAGTATGTCTCTGCAGGGCATTTATACGTGAAGAGCGACGTGTACAGCTTCAGCATCGTACTGGTGAAGATGCGAGGTAACGAGTGGAGCTATGACAAATGCAGACGATAATGGGACCCGGGGAAATATTGAGTTGCACTGGATCATGATGCTTTAGAATTTTATCTTCACGTCTAACCTTGAGGACAAGGTACTTTTGATGGACGGGGCAATGTTTTTTTTTTCCTTTTTTGGTAAGTAAGTGATTTGGATTAATGGGAGAAAAATTTACAAGTACGGATTTATTCCCAAGTGTTATTCCGACTTGAGGATAAACCAAAATAACTAGGGCATTCCCCAAGCACTTTAATACAACCGATGAAACCAACTAATAGATAAAAATGCTGGTATTCATACTACACAAGCAACCACACAAAGGCGGTTCCTAAACAAAACAAAAGAAACAACAAAATGCCACTCCAAGGGCAGGACCCTTAATGCGCTGCAGCCGGGAGTAAATCCCTATCAGCATCTTTAAAACCCGAGAGTAAACAGTAGCCGTGACCCCTTCGTACAAGGTCAGCAGCGCATCATCATCCATCAACATCCACGATGTGAATCAGAACCGGACAAGCTAGCTGCAACTTCAGACAGCAGCTACACCCAGTGCAGCCGCCAGTTACAGCATCATATGGGCAAATTGAAGCATGCAAGCAAACCAGCACCTGCATACTCATCCCACTGGAAATCAGTACACCATCATCAGCACGGCAGAACCGCATCCAATTCATCCTCAGCATTCCAAAATCTGCCATTTACCCTGCTACCTACTTCAGGGGCAGCAAAATTGGCAGAGAAAAAAATCAAATGCTGCCCCAACAACATTTCACCCAACATCAAAGCTGGGCCAGCAAATCACCGGCCACAACCTCACAAAAATGGCAGCAAAATGATGCCAGCAACTTGCAAAACTGCATCTCAGCAGGTGCACATCCTCCAACCTCAGAAGACATCAGCAAAAACCAGAGAAGAAACCCTGCACTGCACAGCAGCAGAAGCTTGCGAACATCCGTGGAACCCACAGTCTACAACAAAACCATCAGCAGGAGAGCATGATGTTGTCAGCACCATCTGCTAACCAACAGCACTCAACATACACAGCTTTGCCAGATCAACAGCCCTCCATCCATTTAAGGAAAGACGGACAACCCACAGTTCAGCATTTCAAAATTTTACAGTGTCAATGCCCAACAGCAGCAATACAAGATAGCCACAAGGCACAATCTCAGATCAGCAGCATCCCAGACAAACAACGGGCAGCAGTTAGCAAACCATCAGTTACAGCCCTTCTAAGACAATCCACTACAGAGACGCCTGCATCCACATCCCCAAGAGCAGGCAGCATTTGCAACCGCCACACAACGAATGGGATCAACCAACGTAGGGTCATCATCCATTGCAGCCCAAGCAAAATGTTGCAGAGCAACAAAGGCACATACTGGCTGTAAAAAATCAAAAGTGGCATCAGCCACTTCATACAAAAACAGTGGGCATCAGCATACGGCAGTGCAAAACTGCCAACATGGATTGAACAGCTAAGCCTTTCAGGCTCACAGCAAGCCAATGGGCATCAGCACAGCCCACAACACTATCATCAAATGCCAGGAATTTCCTCTCCTCAGAAATCTGCCGGAGTGCATTCTTCCGGAGTAGTTTTTCCGGAGTACATTTTGCCGGAGTGCAAGTTTCAGGAGTACCATTTCTTTGATGGAGTTTTTGGCCGGAGTGGTTTTCCCCTCTTAGGCCGGAGTAGATGTGGTGAGTTGAGGCCGGGGTGGCTTTTCTTGAGCTGTGTATGTGAACCCGGTGGGCTCCCCAAAAAAAAAAAAAGAAAAAAAAAATACGGAGTGCTTCTTGCCGGAGTTCAATTTGCTGGAGTGAAAATGTACGGAGTGCAATTTTCCGGAGTAAACTTTGCCAGAGTGAAATATGCCAGAGTGCATTGTGCCGGAGTGGTTTTTCCGGAGTACATTTTGCCGGAATGCAAAATTCCGGAGTTCTGTGCCAGTTTCGCTCCTCGTGTAAGACGGAGTGATTGGGACGGAGTGGCTTTTGCAGGACGGACTGCTTGGGACGGAGTGTTACACAATCCGGTGTGGTAAATGCCGGAACGCATTTTGCGGAGTGAGTTTCCGGAGTGCGTTTGCCGGAGTGCAATGTGCCGAAGTGATCCTTTTCCAGAGTGCATCTTGGTCCGGAGTGCTTTTTGCGTTGGGAATGCAATGTGCCGGAGTGTTCTTTTGCCGGAGTGCATTTTGGTCACAGGGGGTTGGAAAGCGATGCTTCCCCTCTGGGTTGTGATGTACTATTTTTTATTCTCTATTGATTATGCAGAACGTTGGCCTCATAGAGGTTGTTCTGTACCTTTGAATATGCTAGCTGCTCGGGGTATGCCCTAGCAGGTAATGTTTCATCCCCAAATTAAGATACTTGACGATAAAACATTAAATTTGTAATTTTTTCTCCCATTAATCCAAAATACTTGCTTACCAAAAAAAAAAAAAGAATTTCCTCTCCTCAGGCATCAGCAAGCAGGATGACACCTTCACCGCAGCAGGATCAAATGCACCCAATAACAGCAGCAAACTGGCATTAATAGCCAGACAATAGCAACACTAACTCACCGCAATTAAGCAGCGAACATATAGGGCACTATCTCAACAAAAAGGAAAATTAGCCACCAAAAGGAACCTCATCCAGCTGCTCAGCCCTCAGCCGAGATGTCCCAATCCAGAAAACCCATGGGCTCCCCCAACCCAATCAACAAATGGGACACAAACACAGAACAATCAGAGCAACATCAGAGGACAGTCGGCAGCATCAGATCCTTCGAGGTGAGACAGCAGCCCACTAACCAACCCAAAGGCCATTCAGTTCAGCAATACTGCCCATCACCACAACAGCATATGCATTTAGTCGAAGATAGACCAGCAAATAGCAAAGCCAAGACCTGCTCCAATATGGAAGTGTTTTCAGTTGCACAGAAATTCTGTAACACACAGAACAGAGGGGACCCACCAAAACCCACATTTGCAGAACTGCCTACAGGAAAGCAGCCAAGCAGCAGAGCCTTTCGAACTCACAGCATAACATTGGCCAATCCATTACCATAAGGTGGAAAACTGCAAATCAGGCACAGCATTTAAGCACCGAGATCCAACTCTAACAGCACCCAAAGACTACACCCAGGCACACACGCCAGTAAAAACCGGGCAGAGAACACAAGTAAACAACCTCTACCCGAAAGTTTTCAACCCCAAGCCACCTGGATAGCAATATATCCAAGGCCATACCAGCGGCTCGCCAAACCAGCAAGAAGACTAACAGATCAGCAAAACAACATCATTGCTGTAATTTCCAGCCAAGAGCAATCTCACCACAACAAGAAGAGAAATGTAGCAACCAAATAATACCTCAGCATTTGTTTGCATTTGTTTGCTGGAATTCTTCCTTTCGATGTGCATTCTTCCGGAGTGTATTGCGCTGATAGAGGCCGGAGTGGAAGGTTGAAGACGGAATGTGGCTTCAGCCGGAGTGTCTTTGTTACCGGAGCGTCTTTAGAGGCCGGTTTAGCTTATTGTTGCTGAAGTAATTTTTTGTGTCTGGAGCTATTGGCTTACAAGAACCAACGTCAGTGTAATTTTTTAATGACTGTTGTCATTGGTCTAGGG